>BDDC01000159.1:10337-22829 GCA_001662425.1 Chlamydomonas sphaeroides | reverse complement strand
CCACGCCACGCCACGCCACGCCACGCCACGCCACGCCACGCCACGCCACGCCATGCCACGCCACACCACACCACGCACGCAGACACTGTACATCTTTACAAACAGCACTGCCATGTATCGCACAGCCTTGGGCGGCAACTGTCCGCTGGCCATGGCAGTACAGGCTTGTGCGAAGTCCAGTATCACACAAGGACCTCACAGCATCGGCCTGCATGTTGTGCAATATATCTACAAAGTTCACTTGTATACTTGAATTTCAAACCTCTCTCGACACAGATAGAGCGGCAGCAGCAGCAACGTGCGTTGAGACATTCCTGCCATGGAGGAGGAGCTGCCAAGGGGGATGCCCGTGGGGTGAGGGCACGGAGGTCAGTGTGCCCAAGACCCCTTCAACAGTCCCAGCGACAACCGCATAAAGACCGACGGTGTGCGTCTGATCTGGATGGGCGGCCTCTTTTGGGGGCAGACCATGCACAGCTGGGACAGGTTTGGCTGTGTGTTTATTTGCTGATTGCACACGTGCCGCGTCCGTGCCATTAACGTGCGTGCCTTACATGACCTGATGGTACGCATCTGCTTTAAAATGTTGCATACGTACATGTCATTGTGCTCGGTCAGCAGCAAGGCGGTCACGGTAGCGAGCCTTACTAATGGACGTCGACAACGAGGTGGTGCGGCCACATTTTGGACCCATTTTGACTCCCGCTTATCATTCTTGCTTGTGCCCCCACATCGCGCCCATCTGCTGCTGAGCCTGCGCCTGGAATGCGACATCACAGATCAAACAACCTGCTTGGCCACCCGCCGCCACCCCCACCGCGCAACCGGCCGCGCCCTGGCCGCGCCTCTCGCAGCCTTACATGTATGGCGGCGCCCGCAGCCTGACGTTCGCGTCAGTGCGTGGCGTCCGGCCCACAGAAGCTAGCAGGTGCGCATGCCAGACGCCTCCCCTGCTCAGCCGCCTGTCCCCAGCCATGATTCATGCATGCGTGCTTGGCCGCATCGCAGCTCGCTAGGAGCTACTGTCGCTGCTGCTGCCGCCTCTCCCTCCACGCCGCCATCTCGTTCCGCAGCACCACGTTGGGCGTCAGGATGCGGTGCTCCAGCTGCAGCAGGGTCATGGGGCTGGGCGCGCCGCCGGGCCGCAGAGCGCCGCGCGCCATCCACCTGTGCGGCGGCAACAGAGGCGGGCGGACGGGGCCGTCAGGAATGGAGGCGTCAGTGCAATAGAGCACAGGGTTACATACATAGGACCGCAAGCGTCTGCCGCGCCTGCTGGCACCTATTTGCCGAATGCCATCGCCGACAACCCCCGTGGCCACAGGGGCTCGTGTTCTCACTCTGTGATGGCCTCGCGCTCGTACGTGAAGCCGTCCGCAGCCACCACCGGGTCCCTCATCAGCTCCTGGCAGGGGTCATGCAGCGGGCCCCGCATTAGATGGGGGATGCGGAAAAGGTCAGAAGCCGTGTGGTTTCACGCTCACGCATCCCCTCCCCAGCACAAGCAGGTTACCTTGCTTCCGCCGCACCTGGGTTATGGGGCACAGGAACATTGCCGGCGGCTTGCCGTCATCGCCGCCAATCGCCGCCGTGTCGCCTGCCGCCAGCCGTGCGCTCTGCGCCGGGTACAGCTCGGTCCGGCGCTTGAGCTGCAGCAGAGAGGGCAGCACCACCTTCCTGCGGGGGAGGAGTTACACGGGCGGGTGAGGCGGTCACATGGCCAGACACCATTCCATAGCGTTCGCTGGGCGTTGTGATTGTTCGCCCCAGCGCACTCGAAGCCCGTCGCCCTGCTCACGCCAGGTCCGGGCGGCCGGCCCCCACGGGATCCGCGCAGCGCAGGGCCAAGTCCGCCAGCGCCGCGGCCTCCGCCACCGGCCAGCCGCCAGCGCGCGTGTCGAGCACGGCCGCAAGTGCGTGCTCGGATGGGGAGGCGGCGCTGTCCGAGGGGCCGCGGCTGCGGGCTCGCCGCACGCGCTCCGCTGCGGCCTGCGGGGTGGTACAGGCAAATGAGGGGCAAACAGGAGGGCAGCAGGAGGGGGCTCTCAGTGTAACTGGCAGGGAGGAAGCTGGTCTCGCGCTTTTGGTGGCGGCGGCTGCCGGCCCATGCGTGCAGGCCCCTTCCTAAGTGAAGAGCGCCCGGCCCGGGACGGATCCCGCGCGCAGACCCGCACCTGAGGCCGTGCGTCGCCGGTCAGCAGCTGCAGCAGCACCAGGCCTGCCGTGGGAACGAATCGGGGAAGAGGCGGGGGGCAGCTGGGCGGCTTTCGCTCCGGGTGCAGCACTCGCACGCACACGCCCGGCAGTCCGCTGGCCGCATGACGCACACAGCCACTTGGCGGCGGCCAATCGTGCAGCGCGCGACCTCGGGGCACGGTGTCCGTCACGGCATGCATTAGATACTGCACGCAGCACATCTCGCGGCCTGTCCCCCGCAGCCCCCGAGCATGTCTCACCCAGTGCGTACGTGTCGCTGTGCGGGCCGTACCGCGCCGTGTGCACGTACTCGGGGTCAAGGTAGCCCCAGGTGCCCACCAGCACGGAGCGGGAGGCCTGGTGGAGGGGATAGGGGAAGGGAGTCAAGGGGAAGGCGTGGTGTCCGCTTGTGTAGAGTGAGCTGAAGGGTTGGTTCCAGGGCGGGGCAGGCGCCGGCGCTCTGGGGTCCTGGACGGCAGCAAAGAGCACGCGGCATGAGGCATGCGTGTAGCACGGGATGCGGCCACGCCGCGGCCTGCTGCGTCGCGCAGCTTTCAGCCGTGGCGATCCGAGTGACAGCCCTCCCCCGGCGGCCCACCTGGTTGGCACTCCCGTCCGCGTCCCTCAGCGCCTTGGCTAGACCCACGTCGCCGAGCTTGGCGCGACGGTGCTCATCGAGGAGGATGTTGGCCGGCTTGAGGTCCCTGCGGCAGTACGGCAGCCGTATGTGCGGTAGACTCGTGGCTGCGGCAACGCGTGAGCGCAAGCCGTCGCGGTGCGCGCGCGGCTGAGCCGGCCACACTCTGCAACGCCCCCGTACGTTTTGTGGCAGCTCTATCTTAACCGGGCGCGCAGACCATTGATGAGCTACCCTTACTGCTTGCATTCCCAGCCCCGCCGCGCGTCTCGCACATGTGTATGATGGGCGGGTTACTTGTGTGCAGGAACGCCAGCGCCGACGCCACCTCGGCCGCCACCCGCACGCGGTCTCGCCAGTCCATGCCCCTGCCGTTCCCAGCCGCGGCCTGCTGTTGGGCGCCCTGCTGCTGCTGGCCACCGAACAGGACGTCCTCCAGGCTGCCCCCCGGCATGAGCTCGTACACCAACATGCCCGCGTCGGGGCAGCTGCCCAGCAGCGTCACCAGGTGTGGGTGGTGGATGGCCGACAGGATGCCAACCTCGGACGCGAACTGGGAGCGGCCCTGAGCGCGCGGGGAGGCAGGCAGGGGGCGCAAGGAAGGGCGCAGGCAGGGCGTGGATCACGGCGGGATGCGGCGCAGGATCGGTCGGAGCCGTGGCCGACGGACATCCCGCCCTCTTGCAGCGCCCGCCGCTGCCCAACGCACCCGTGCCTGCCCCAGGCCCATACCCCGCACCCCACCGTTCCCCTCCCCGCCCGTCGCCCTCCACCTGAAGGCTGCCTCCCTGCAGCTCCATGCGCTTCACCGCCACCGGCAGCCCGTCCAGCTGCCCTCGGTAGACGGCGCCGAAGCCGCCCTCGCCCAGCAGCTGCGAGGGGCTGAAGTGGCCCGTGGCAGCCGCCAGCTGCTCGGAGGTGTATGTCCTGTGGGGCGGCGGCAGGGACGGGCGCATGCGGGGCGGCTGCTGAGCTGGCTGGCAGAGACGCAAAACAGTGGGACCGAGCGTGCCAAGCAACAGCCACAAAGCAGGGTAGCCTGCAGCGAATGTTATGAATACTGTCATGCATGCATGTGAGGCACGTCACAACTAACACGGGATCTTCAGCACGAACCTACCTGTGCCGGGGCATTGTGGCAGGCGCCAGCGCAGCCGCGTTGTCCCGCGCCCCACCGGCTGCTGCTGCTGCTGCTGGGGTCGGGGTCGGGGGCTCCACGGCGTGTTGCGCGGCAGCGGCTCCGCGGGCAGGCTCCATCAGCCGCTCCCACGCCACGGCCACGCTGCGCTTGATGACAATGTCCGCGCCAGCACCAGCGGAAGGCGCGGGCGTCGGCTGCGATGGCATGATAATCAGCCTCGGGGCGTCCGTAGCTGAGTTCGCTGGGTTGCCGAGTGGGGCCGTGGGCCCTTGCGGTGCAAGGATAGTTGGGGCCTGCTGAGGGTGCGGTGCCGCAGGCACCTCTGCTGAGCGCGTCGCAGCTGGGAAGACGGGCGCGCCCGTAGCGGAATGTTGCGGCTCGGCGGACGTCGGGGGCCGCAGTATGAGCGGGAGCTGCTGGGGGATTGCCGGAGCGGGCGCTTCCGCCGGCGGGAGTGTGGGGAGGACGACCAGGGAGGGTGCACTGCTCGCTGCGCCTGGCCAGGCAGGCCTCTCCACCGGCGGCGGCCCGATCGCCGCCCCCGCTCCGCCAGCGGCAACAAGCGGCGGCGGTGCTGAGCCCGGCTTGTGCTCCCGGTCTGGCGCCGTGCTTGCCCCAGCCTTGCGCGGCGGGCCGTCGGCATCGCTCCATTTGTCGGCGGCCTGCTGCTGCGGCGGCGGCTTTTGCGGCCACCCTGCAGCACCGGCGGGCTCCTGCTGTGCGACAAGTGCCTTGATGTCCTGGAGCTCCAAAGTGGTGTTCTTGTCCGCACCTTCACTCTGCTGCGCGTCGCCGCCCGCCGCGTCCTTGACGCCACCTATGCACGACGGCCAGCGCCGTTGGGCTGTGGCGCCGGCGGCACCTGCTGGGCCAGCGACATTGCTGCCACGATCTACACTGCCACCCCACTGACGTTGCCGGCGGCGGTAGAAGACGACGGCTATGGCAACCCCGATGGCCACGGAAGCGAGAGCGCCCACGACGCCGCCCGCAACGGCGCCGGCGGACACTCCGCCGCTCGCTCCTGCGCCCTGCTGCTGGCTATCAGTAGGCGCCGGGCTGACGACTGGAGAGGACATTGGGAGAGCGTGGAGGCGGCGGGGCAGGGCATTGGGTTATCAGCCGCTACCAGGGCCAATATGAGTCACCATACTCGCACAATCAACGACGAGTTAGCTGTGTGGGGCTGACGTCACTACGGAGGGCTGGGTGACGTCAGCTGGAAGTCACCCAGTTTGCAATATCCGGTCTATCTTTTGAGCGCATAGCTAGGGCACAGGCGGTGCCAACCCGGGTGAAGCATACATGCATGGCACCAAGGTCAAGGGAGTTCGCCTGCCCTGTCCTGGATGCCATACGAACGCTGGCTTCCACCCACCTGAGCAAAGAGCGGTACGCACGTAGAGCCCATCGCACACTCCCGAATAAAGCTTGGAGCGGATGAGGCTGCTCAGGTTGCTCGACAGGTTGCCATCGGAGCCGAAACCCAGGCAGGGGCAGGATGCATTGCAACTCGAAGCCGTCTGATGCAGCCAGTTGCGCATAGCTGGGCCAAGCTCCGCACGGTCTGGGGTAGCGCCTTGCACAAAGCGGTAGCCGGAGGGGGTAGCCGCGCACATGTCTGGCGGCGCGGGGGGCACCGCATGCAAACAGGGGGACGCCCGCCGTAAGCCGGGACGCGGGGCATACATGCGGAAGGAGAGCGAGCCAGGCAACAGTGCCGGCCCTCATGTAAAAGGGCCCTCTGCTTCGCAGCTCATGCCTGCTGGTGCGTACGCACGCGCCACCCGCAGCCCCGCCGTCAGCGGCACCATGCGATGACGCACAATCAAATTGTAAGCGGCCGGTGTCGCTAGCCACACTCCATGTGTCGTCCGAGACCAGCAGCAGCAGCCCGCCCGAGTCCTGGAGGATGGATCGCCGGCTGCGGCGGTGGCCCGCTACAGCCGGTGGCGCGCCGCCGCTGCTGCCGTTGCTGCGCGCCATGGAGAAGAGCAGGCCAGCCGCGGCGCCGCTGCCGCCGCCGGCGCCCTCGCAGCGCACGGTTATGAAGTTCACGCCGGGCCCCAGGGTGAAGGTCACGGGCAGCAGGAAGCGTCCATCCGACCCTTCGAACGAGGCGATGTAGGCGCTGTTTATGAGCAGCTCCGCGCGGCCGCCAACATGCACGAGGATGTCAACCAGCAGCTGGGAGGTGGCGTTGTAAGACGTCGTGAAGGCAAGGAGGTTTGCGGCGGCCGCCGTACTGTTTGCCGCTGTACGGTTGTCGCGGGCAGCAGTCCAGATCCATCGGGGGAAGCGCCGGCTCAGGGCTCGCTCGCGGCTGTACAGGGGGTTGGTGATGTTCCAGGGCGCGGCGTCGAAGTCGCCCCACACACGCACGCCTGAGGATGAGGGCCGGCATTTATGTCAACATGTTATTATTTCAAAGAAAGCGGCGCATGTGTGTAAGGTATGCAAGGCGAAAAACATGCACATGAATGGTAGGTACGGAGGCACGCTGTCGTTGGCGGGCAGGGCTGGGCGGTTGTCAGGGCACGCCATTCGTGATGGCTACGTCGGTGGCTTGAGTTGCGTGCCACAAGGAGGCGGGGAGGGGAGCGTGCGGGTGGGAGAGGGGCAGCCCCCATCCATCCATCCGTGCCCTTGCTTTCGCGGCGGCATGGCGGAGGAAGGTTGGGGTAGTTGACGGCACCCAGCACGAAAATCTAGAAAACCATTGCTGTAAGCCAAAATGCGCGTCTCTGCCAACCGGTGGCTTTTGCCTGCTTTCCATTGCCCGCCGCTCGCTGTCGGCGGGTGCTTTCCTGCTGGCGGCCCTGCTGGAGCAGATAGATGCGTGCAGCAGCTAGCAGCAGGCCGCCAAGGCGGCCAGGCGCCTGCTGCCATGTGTAGGGCAAGCAAGAAGTATTTGATTGGCTTGCTTGGCTTACCCGGTGGTGGCCGTGGCGGGGGCGGGCGGGGCGGCGGGGTTGGGGTTGGCGACAGCGGGCGAGGGGGTGGAGAGGGCGGCAACGGTGGCGCGGGTGGCGGCGGTGGTGGCACTGCGGCAACACAGGCGGAGCGAGGTAAGGGGCAGAACCTGCTTGTCAGGTAGGGCTGCGTGTACACACGCAACCGCCCCCATAAATAAATAAAGCAGGTGCTTGGACCACTATACCGGGGCAGCGGAGCCATGTGGAGTTGACCGTGTAAAACGTTCCGACGGTCGGCCCAGGCTGTGGTGCGCCAGCAGCGATGCGGAACTGCTGGTTCCAACCGTAGTGGCACTCCCACAGCAGCAGATAGTCTGTGGACACGACAACAAGAAATGAAATCTATCAGCCTGCTAAGCCTGCCGCCATCGTTTCCATGCATCAACAGCACACGTCTCAGCACGCAACCGTATGCTATCCCCGGTGCTGCCGACTGCTGCTGCACACATACGCATACGCCACCGACTCATTCACAAGTAAGACTAGTTACTCACTGTAGCCCGTCTTCGTGTCTACGCACAGCAGCGGGTTGGAGTCAACCACCACGAGGTGGACCAGCCCCGTTTCGCATGACTGCGCAATGGTGAACTGCAGCCGGCTTGTGCGGGGGCTGCTGGTAGGTCTGGTGGCGTCCATGCAGTCCACGAGCAGGACCTGGTGGACGGGTGGGCCGGGGGAGCCGGGGTCGTTGGGACGCACGCACGTACGGCGGGCGATGCGTGTATTGCGTGCGCGAACGAGCTTGGGTGGACAGGACTTGTGCGTATGCGTGGCCACTGCGAAGGCCATTTCTCTTCGCTGCATCTCGCTGCGTGGTTCCGTGCCGCTGACCAACTCCCCGTCGGGTGTAGGCCCCCCGCCCCCGCACCCCACCCCCACTCCCGTGCAGCGGAGGTAGCGGAGGCGGATCCCCTAGATCCCCTTGATAAGCAAGGTACCGTGGCGTTTGGCGTTCGGATACAGAAACGAACATCCCGTCCCGTACGGTGTCCCGTACGGAGTTGAGGGAAAATGGTGAGCGCCGAGACTACTGCTGGCCCAGCTACGCCCCTTTTCCGGATGGGACGTGTTTGGCTGCCCAGTGTCAACATACACATGCATGGTGTAAACATAAAGTGCGCCCTTTTTGCCGCAAGCGCAGCTGCACTGCTGAGGCGCCAAGCAAATGATGTATGGCGCGCGTAGAAGGCTGGCTGGAGCTCACTGATCTACCTAGCTAGGTAGCTACGCCTACCTAGCTCGCTCATACATCCTCTGATTTCCCTGTCCGCCGCTGATGATGAACAGGACAGGCCAGACACACATACAGGCACAGCCAGCCACGGCAGGACACAGCGAGCTTGCGCACGATGCAACCCCCCGATGGATCGATTAGATGGATGTGCCCGCCAGCGGGCTGCATGCGACCTGCTGATGAGGAGCCTCTGTTGTTCGGTGAAGCCAGCAATGCCATATCTACGTTGATAGCTGCCCGGTGCGCTTGCTTGCATGCTTCGTTCAAGCAAGCCGCCGCCCCTTGCGGCGGTAGCCTGGCACCGGCCATGGTAGTCATGGCTGGTGGGCTTGCTCGTCACATATCTTCATCACCCAACAACAACCACACCTGTGCTCCTTCATACACGGAGGTGCCATTGATGCCCCAGCACAAGCTTGTGTCGTTGGTGGGGGTTATGGTGTGCACGGAGGCCGCCGCCCCAGGCACAGGCTGCACGTGCCACATCTGCCGCAGGTCCTCCGTTGGGTGCCTGATCGGCGGCGCATTCACTTGATCAAGCCTTGCGTGGCGCCCCACCGTCACCACACGGTTGTCTTGCAGCCCTCCTGATTGCAGCATCCATACGGCGAAGCCGCTCCCTGGGATCCCGCGCCAAACGAAGCCGCCGATGCCGACGCCGTGCATGCATGCATGCACGCATATGCACGTGCGTGCGTGGCTGTTAGGTGGGCAGCATAGACTGTATGTGTACGGCAGCGGCACCCACCTACGCGGTACGGCAGACATTCCAAGTTGCTGTTGTATTCAAAAGACCAGCCCGGCAGGCAGCTGGCAGCCGCAAGGTCGAGGGTGGTACGGCTGGGGGTGCCGCCGGCGTTGGCGCAGGAGCAGGTCAGCGAGCAGGTTGCCGATGCAATAGAGCAGCTGGAACACGTGCTATTGTATAAGCCGGCAGGTGTCGAGTTGAAACGGCACGTGCCTACGCAAGGAAACGGGGGCATAGCTGGATGAGGGTCCTGCAGATAGAGTGGATGGAAATTCGGCGGCGCGCGCGGCCCATATATATGGTGGCAAAGGAGCGTCCGCCGGCCTACACGCGTTACGTGACATGGCATGGCGGACGCCCGAAGCGGCATGGCTGGGGTATGGTTGAGCTTGGGTCATACGAACGTGGAACCAGCCGACGCCATGCGCGCCTGGGCGCTAGTCGCCGTAGCTAGTAGGGGGTACAGGGGGCGGCGGACGCTAGCTGCAGCGGCACGCCCATGCCATCCAGGGGTGTGTGTTGTTTTGTTTGACGCCACGTAGCGCACCCGACTGGAGTTGCCGATGAATCATCTTCTCGCCGCTGAGATTCACGACGCCGTCCGCAGTCCACGCGGCCGGCGTGGCTAAATCATCAGCAGCCGCGATGACGACGACGATCAACTCGAGAAGCGCAAAGATGGGCGCAAGGCCAATTGCACGTCGAGTTGCTAAATACATAGGCAGGGCCGCAGTTCGTTGACAAGGTGCAAATCGATTATTGGCGCGCCCCGCCCGCCGCGCCCCCGACAAGCACCTCAGCGGAGCCGAGGAATAGCAGGCGCCCTTGTGCACAACAAGCTATTTAATTTGCCTTTGCGTGTCAGTGCGGTGATGAGAACCACAGTTTCAATTGAAACTTTGCAAAGCAAGTGCACGTAAATACGTCAACAACAATTCCTGCGGCGTTTGGGTGCACTGCGCAGCACAACGGACGTAGGTAGGCGACGTGGGCGTTTGCTTGAAGCAGCTTCGACAGTGCCGTTCGCCGTTCGCTTTGCAGGTTCCGCCGCCTTCCCAGCCATACATGTTCCCAAGTCTGTCCCAGCAGATAAAATTCAAGCTCATTGCAAGCATTGATGCCTCGAGCGGCAAAACTATGGCTTAGGCATGCTCTATTAAACACGCGGCCGTAGGCCGCGCGCTCCGCGCGATTTCACACCCAGAAAGTTGTATTTTATTTCTCACATTTTTTTTCCGAAGGGGTCCCCAGCCTGCAGTTGCGCCGGCTGGCGGGCTCCGTTCCATACGTATTACGTGCTGTGCTAGGACCCAGTGGCTGTATGCTGACTTTTGTCGCATGCATGCGCGGTGTGTCGAGTGGATGGGTGGGCGCGCCGGAGGGTGGCTGGTATGGAAGCTTTCCCTTGCCCCGACTACCAATCCGGGCGGGGGACATGGGGAATCGGCTGAAGGGAGTTGTCTCCTGGTTGCCGGCTTTGGGAGGCCGTTGGTTTGCCTTCTGTCACACCCACTCCATGTAATCACCGCTTCCTTGAGGGACCTATGGCGAGTGCTGGGTTCCAACACTCGTTTGTTCAGCCATGTATGGTCCACCCGGCAGGGCAGCAGGACCAATGGCAAGGCCATGCCAGCAGCAGCAGAACCTTTCGACGACGCACGGATTGTTGCCCCGTTGATGACCGACTTGAACCTTCGCTTCTTGGAGTTTGACACATGGCCGCAAGAATGCTTAACGCAAGCGTCTGTCGTAGTCTTGTGTATGCCATGAATCGCAGAAAGGGTGGTATGTAACCAGGGATAGTCGGTACGTTACCTCTCCGCGTACCGCCTCTGCGTACCCCCTCGTCCCTATGCTTGTGCGAGCCCGGCAGGGGCCGGCAGGCGGGGGTGTGGCGGGGAAGTCGCAGGCGTCAGGGGGGAGGCCGAGCGGAGGCCGAGCGGCTAGGGGGCGCCACGGATGCCGTCGCGGCATGGCACACCAGCATCATCCACCTTCGCACCCCGCCTGCCTGCCCAGCTCTGCGAGTCGCGCTGCGTGGTGCCGGATGCCGGATGCGCGGTACGACTACATGTGCAACATCTGGAAGCCGCCTAGCAGCGCCAAGTACAAGTACACGTAGAAATACATGTGGCAGGCCGCCCAGGCTGCTGGGCGTCGGGCGAGGAGGCCTGTGCGCAGATGGGGCCTGTGCAGGGGCTGCAGGGGGTCGTGGCGCAGGGGGTGTGTGGAGCGCTGCGCCAGCGGGGCAGGGTGCTGGTGGCGGGGCGTTGAGCTGCAGCCGCAGCCGCAGGTGCCCTGGCCCAGGCGCCGCAGCCGCAGTTGCGCTGCCGCATGCCTCCCTTGCTCGAGCGCCCCCTCGATCCCCCTGACCCTCGCCCCTCCCCCTGCCCTGCAGGTACCCCGCCTACCTGCAGGTGGGGCTGCGGGCTGTGTGGGGCGCCGGCGAGCCCAGGCCCCGGCCGTCACCCTCGATCCCCTTCCCCGGCAAAATTTCGGCAGGTTTGGCATGCTCCATCAGACACGCGGTCGGAGGCCGCGCGCTCTGGGCGATGTCACACCCAGAAAGCTGCAATTTCTGATAGCAGGTAGTCCCCAGCAGCCGCCAGCACCGCAGGACGCCAGCCGGGGGGCCAACCTCGGCGCGCGTGCCTTGCCCTTTCCCGCCCCTGGCCCGGGCCTCCGCCCCTCCTCCGCCTGCCCAACCGCCGTGCGGTGCCTTGCGGCGCTGCTCCCTGAATGTCCGAAGACCGTTCCCCAACCGTCAACCACCCGTCAACCCCACCCACCGCCTCCCCCGCGCCGCTCCCAGCGCCACCCACACGGCCCTCCCCCGCTGCCGTCTCCCCTCCCTGCTACGCCTCCCATTCCCTGCCCTGTCCGCCACCGCCCCTTCCCCTCTGCTCTGCGCCCTCCTTCCCTGCCCCTGCCTCAGCCTCTCCCTCTCTCCCCCTGCCTCAACCCCCCTGCCTGGCCCCCTACGCCACCACCCGCTGGCTCCTCGCAAACAGGGTGTCAACCACGCGCCCCAGCGAGTCCAGCACGTCCAGCGCCGCGGGGTAGACCGCGTCGGGGGCCGGCGGCGAGAAGACCTCCAGGCAGCCCGCACCCTGGTCCAGGGTGCCGGAGAAGCGTTTGTCCAGGATCATCTGGGGGTTGGAGGAATAAGGAAAGAGGGAAGGGAGGCGGGCAGGCGCGTGGGGGAGGCAGGCGAGGAACGGGGATGGGCCCACCGGCTCTCCATGGCGCCTGCGGCATACCCCAGCCCGGGTGCCCCAAGCCCCTTTGTTGCGCCGTCTGGCCCGGTACTCCCGGTACTCCCGGTACTCCCGGTACTCCCGGTACTCCCGGTACTCCCGGTACTCCCGGTACCCCGGTACTCCCGGTACTCCCCCTCCCCTCGCCCCTCCCTGCAGCACCAGCCGCCTTGCCCCGCGCTTCCTGCTCTTTCCCCCCACACCCACCTGGCTCAGCTTGGCCTCCACCGCCTCCACGGGCAGGCCTATGAGCTTGGCCACGTGCGGCACCTCCACCCGACTGTAGGGCTCGATGATGCGGACC
>BDDC01000158.1:79708-94513 GCA_001662425.1 Chlamydomonas sphaeroides | reverse complement strand
CGCCGAGCCGGCTGCCGCCGCTGGCGCCGAGCCGGCAGCGGCGGCGCCGCCCGCGGGGCCGGCGGCGCCGGCGGCGGGCCCGGGCCCCGGGTCTGCGCCGCCGCCTCCGTCGCCGCACGGTGCGGCGGCTGTGGCGGAGGAGCTGACGGTCAAGCTGGATGACGTGGAGGGGCTGGGGCGCTTCGTGCAGGTGGGGCTGTTTTGACCTACCATGATGCTTGTTATGTGCTTATTGGTATGTGCTACTGGACTGGTATGGTGCTGATACGGTATCATGCGCGGTGGATGAGCGGTCGGGGCGGGTGCGAGGCATGCGTCATGCACCGACCGCACGTCGCATGCGTCCATGTGGTTTTGTGCGGCTGCAACGCCCCCGGCTGCGCCGCCAGGCCCCTTCCTAACGTCGCCGCAAGATCCTGCGCCGCGACCACGAGCGCTTGTCAGGACCTTACCAATCCTTGCCACATGTATCCATCACCCGATGTGTCTCCTCATGTTTGCGCTTGCTACGGATGCCCCGCCACCCCGCCGCCAGATCCTGGGCCGCGACCGCGAGCGCGTGTCAGGCTTAGGCCGCGAGCTGGGGCTGGAGGGCAGCTACATCCCGCGGTCCTACATCGAGCAGGTAGGGCCCCCACCGGCAGGGCCCGGCCTTACGCTCGGAGATTTGCTACTAGTGCGTTACTCCCACGTTACATGCCCCCTGGGAGGGGTCCGGGGAGGGAGGGCCGTGGGGAGGGGAGGACAGGGCCCCCTGCGGAAGCCCACGGGGCCCGCAGCCCGGCGCCGCCGCGGCACGGCGCAGCAGCCGCGCGGCCCGCCGCCGTAGTCCGGCTGGCGCGGCGTCGGCGTGTGGCTGAGGGAGCGCCCAGCAGCGCGCACCGCGGCTGGGCAGCGGTGCAGCGCGCACCGCTCTGCCGCCCACGTCCCGCCTGCATGCCTCGGACGTGGCACGCGCTGCATCCCGCGGCAACGCCTGCCTGCCCGCCCCGCCCCATACCCCACCCGGGCCGCAGGTCCAGCTGGAGCGGCTGACGTCGGACTTCCAGGTGCGCCCGCCCTTCCGCGCCCGCCTCCTCAGCCCTCAGCCCGCCTCGCGCCCTCTCATCGCTCTCCCTTTCCCCATCCGCTTTCTCCCGCTCGTCCCTTACCCCCAGACGGTGACCGAGGACTGGAAGCGCAAGTTCTCCACCCGCTCCGGCGAGGTGGTGCTGCCGGACTCGGTGTCCGGCTTCACCAGCCCGCAGCGCGGCTCCACGGGGGGAGCGCAGCCCTCGTACGCGTGAGTCGTGGCCGGGACGACCGCCTCCCCCGCCCTGCTTGCTGCGCGACATGCTCTCAGCGCTTCAGCCCGATGCACAACGCCGCTCGCCTCCTCTCGCATGTGCATGAGCACCAACCCACCCCCTGTAACTCCGCCCATGGTCCGGGGCCCGGCCCGAGTGCGGGCGCGCACCCACACACCCACACGAGCGCCAACACGCGCCCGGATCGCCTGCGGTCCACAACCACCACCACCGCCGCCGCCTCGCTACGTGGCAGCAACCCTGCCGCCCCGCTCCTGAGCCCCTGCCTGCCGCCCTGTCGGTGTGTCTTAGCACCCCGCACCCAACCGACCCCCGCGCCCATGCCCCCTCTCCCGTGTGCCCCCTTGTGCCCCCTGGCCCCCACCCCGCCGCCCCATCCCCAGCCGCTCCGTGTCCTACCACGGCGGTGGCGCCACCTCGGCCCTCTCCACCTCGGCGCCCACCAACGCAGTGCCCATACCCGCGCCCAACGGTGAGCCCCGCAGAGCCGTGAGGGAGGGAGGAGGGCGCCGGCGCGGCGCTGCCGGGGCCAGGCGCCACCTTCGCTTTTACGCTTTTTCGTGCACCTTTGGTGCTACCACCGCCCATTGGCAGCCACCGCGCCCTCGCCCTCGCCCACACCCCCGCCGCCTCCTCTAAACCCCGCCTGCACCTTTCCCTCCCTCTCCCCCCCTTCCTCCCTCCCCTTTCCCTCCGCCCTCAGCCGGCTCTGTGTCCCGCAACAACAGCCTGGCCAAGCACAACGGCTCTCTGCTCACCCAGCAGCTCGCGGGCACGCCCACCAACCACCGAGAGGGTAGGAGGTGCCGGGGATGGCGCGTGCTGGCGTGCCAGGACCCGGGGATCACAAAAGCAAAAGTACGCGAAGGCAGCACGGTATCCGGCGCTCGCGCGTCCAAGAAATCCGATGGGCTGGCTGCGCCTGGTGTGGGAGTGCGGCGGGGTGTGGCAGGAGGCCGCGCAAGGACAGGGGAGCGGCAGCTCACGAGCGGCCTCCGATGACGCCCCAAGCCTGCGACTGATGCTACGACTGAGTCTGCGCCTGTGCCTGAGCCTGTGCCAGAGACTGAGGCTGAGCCTGAGCCTGAGCCTGAGCCTGTGCCTGAGACTGAGACTGTGACTGAGACTGAGACTGAGACTGAGACTGAGACTGAGACTGAGACTGAGACTGAGACTGAGACTGAGACTGAGGCTGGGGCTGTGCCAGAGACTGAGGCTGAGGCTGTGCCAGAGACTGAGGCTGTGGCTGTGGCTGACTGTTCCGCAGGTGCCGGCACGTCGCGGGACGGCCGAGGCGACGCGGTGGGGCCGGGGCACGGAGGCTGCAGGCCGGAGATGCGGCCAGATGACTGGCCGAGTGCGGCTGCGTTGCGGCACGAACCCAGACCCAGGCCCCTCCCACCCCCTCCCGACCCGCAGGGCCCCCGCAGCCCCGCAGGCGCGCCGCCACACTCATCCGCCATCGCGGCCCTGCAGGTGGGGCAAGGGTGGCTGCTGCTCGGTCCGTGCCAGGGGGCGGCCACGTCAGCCTTGCTGAGGCCCCATCATGCCGCCGCCCGCCTGCTGCACACCTCCCCGTGCGGCTGGAGGGCAGCAGCAGCGAGCGCTGTGACACCTTGTTGAAACCCTTCATATGACAGTATCACGGTGATCACAAGAGTGTCGTAAGGCTATCATAGCTGTGTTGCAATCCCTGACCCACCTACCCTCCAGGACAAGGTGGTGCGGCTGGAGGGCAGCAGCAGCGAGCGCCTGAGCACGCTGCAGGTGGGGCGGGGGCGGGGGGCAGGTGCCGGGCAGGGAAGCGTCGGGAGGCGACGTGCGGGTTGGGGCCCCACGCGGAGGCGCAGGGCACACAGGGCACACGGCAGGCGCGCTGCCTGGGGCGTGGGAAGGCAGGAGTTTGCCGTGAGGTGCCGGTGGGGGCCGTGCGGGGTCTGCTAAGCTGCATTGACAGCCGGGGCTCGCGGCAGGGCATGGGCGGGAGGCCAGGGGCACCAGGAGCGGGCGGCTGGCGCTGCTCGGGGCGCACAATAGCCCCCGTGGCCGCCGCGGTCTGGCCCAAGCGGCGGCAGCCCTGCGAGACCGCGCCGGCCGCAGCACCGGGCACCACGCCGCTTAGCACCGCACCGGCTCGCACAACGCATGCATAACACATGCATAACACATGCACATCGCCACATACATGGAAACACGCACGTGATATTTGAGGCTGGGCCTTGCTTCCGCATTGGCGCATTTAACCGCGTTCCGTCCGCGCACGGCCGACGAGCCACGCTACCCGGGGCGTGCTGTGCCGCGTGCGGGATTCTGTTCTACTTGACACTTGAACACATGTGATGCTTGAACTCAAGTGATCGACCAACGCGCGCCCTCCCTCCCCCTCCCCCTTCCCCCTCTCAGGCCCAGATGGATGCCATGGTGGAGCAGGTGGGCGGATACAGAGCCGTGTGCTCATCATAGCCTGTTGTTGCCTATGATTCTTGTTATGTGTGATCAAGTGTAGAACAGAATGTGTGTATGTAGTTGATTGTAATATTATTGGATGGGGCAGAGCTGCCGGCATGCGGGGGATGGAGCGTGGATGTGGTCAGCACAGGAGCCGCTATGTGATGCAGCAGGCGGGCGGGGGCGGGGCTGTCAGCAGCTGCAGTCACGTGTGGGAGCGCAGCCTCACTGCGGTCGCGCCGCCTCGCGCCGTCGCGCCCCGTGGAAACCCCGTGCACTCCCCTGCCTGTCACCCCACCTGCTTCCCTGCACCCTCCCCCCTTGCACACCCCCTCCCTCCCCAGCACCGTGAGACCAACCAGCAGCTCGCCAGCCTGGCCGCAGCCGCATCACAGCTGGCGGAGAGCGTGCGGGCCACCGCCACGGCGGCGGCGGGGGCGGGCGCCACGGGAGGGCAGCAGTGGCCGGCGGGGGGCCTGGCGGCGGTGTCGCCGGCGGCGCTGGTGGTGGCGGCGGCGGCGGCGCTGGTGGCGGGGCTGGTGCTGGGGCGGGCGCTGGGCGGCGGCGGCCGGAGCTGAGGCTCTCCGATGGTGGACGAGCGGGGAATGACGAGGGGGTAAGTGACGAGCGGGGAGGGCCATGTGCGGGCGCGGAGGCACGGGCCGGAGCGGGCCCGTGGGGTTGCGTTGCGTCGCGTTGCGAGCGAGTGGAGCGGAGCAGAGCGGGGGGACGGCAGCCTCGGCGGAGCGCGGGAGAGCCGGACGTTGCGATTGAGCCGAGGAGCTGAGAGTGCGTGCGCGGAGCTCGGCGGGGCTGTGCAGGCGTACGTGCGCAGGCGTTGCCGGCGGCGCTAGCCGACGACGTAGGTCGGGCGGGTGGGTTCGGCGGCATGTAGCATGCCGGCACGGTCCCTACAAACACCAGCAGGTCACGACCAACACGGAGCCCGCCAGCAGGGCGTGAGCGGGGCCTGAGCGGGGCAGCGGGGGCGGGCTCCAGGGAGCGGGGGCAACGTGGCAGCCGGCGGCGGAGCAGGGCTGGCGAGGCGGGTGCCTCAAGTGGCAGCACAGGGTATCTGCGCAGATCCTCCCTACGCACGCATGCAGCAGCAGCACAAAAGGAGGCCCGTCGTCACACGTCATGGGCTAACACATGTATAGAGTCGGCCCGCAGCAATGCACGACGGCCAAGACGCTGCGATGACGACCGCGACTGACCCGCGGGACACCGCCGCAACGCAGCGAGCCCTCCCGGGTTCCCACGCCCACCGCTCATCCTAGAGTTACATCCAAGCAGCGCGCACGTCGCTCGTCGGAGCGCGCCCTGAACCGCCAAGCTCGCCAGCGCCCGGCCAGCGCAGCTGCTGCTGGTCTCACAGCGAGCCGCGGCGCAGCCTGCCGCGGCTCTGCGCAGAGCGGCAGCTAGCGCGGGAGCGTTGGGGCGCTCGCGGCCGCTCACGGCGGCATGTCTTCGGACCCCCTAATCGACTTTGGGCCCGACCCGCTGCACGTGCTGCTGCTGGTGTTCGGGGCCTTCACGCTGCTGGTGTGCACCGCCGGCCGCTTCATCAAGGTGTGGGGAGGGGGGGGCCGCCCTACGAGCAGCTGAAGGGGCGGGGGAGGAGCAGCTGGGCACGGCACGGGCTACATCCTGTGCTACATCCTGTGCAACATCGATCCTGTGCTGGGACGCCCCTTCCCCCGCGGCCCGCAGGAGAAGCTGTACCTCACCGAGCCCCTGCTGGCAACCGCGGTGGGCGTGGCGGTTGCGGCGGCCTCCGGGGGCGTGGGCCGGCGGCTGAACCCGGTGTTCAACGGCCGCATGCGGTCGGTGCTCACCGAGGTGGCGCGGGTCACCATCGTGGTGCAGGTGGGCGAGCGAGGGCCGGGGAAAAGGCGAGCGAGCGCGCTGGCTCCCAGCGGTCGGGCGCGCCAGGGGGGGACTGCGGTGCAGGTGGGGTGCGTGGCGGTGGGCGGCGGGCGGCTGGGGGCAGGGCGGGGGTGCTGCTGCGGAGGTTTCGTGGCGTGGGGCGAGAGGGCCACAGGTGCGGACCGAGGTGGCGCAATGCACTATATCGATGAATTCACGTTTTCGCAGGTTACAGATATTCCTTCTTTGACTTCGTTATAGCTTATCATTAACTATACTTCCGGTACACTGGCCCTGCCAGCCCAGCGCCACCCCCACCCCCATCCCCCCAGCATCTGTTTCGCCCGCTCTGACCTCTCGTCCCCTATCGCCCGCCTGCGCCAGGTGATGACCACCATCTACCACCCCGCCGCGCCCGCCGCGCCCGCTCTGGCCGCTCGCCCACCCCCTGCCGCCGCCTGCGCCAGGTGGCTGGTGACCGCCCTCGCCTCCGCCGCCGCCCTGCCATCCAGGTGGTGACCACGGCCATGGAGCTGCCGGTGGGCTTCGTGACACGCAAGGCCGGGCCCCTGGCGCTGCTGCTGGGGCCGCTCATGGTGGTCAGGTGGGTGGTGTGGCGTATGCGCACATCGGCTTGCTCGTCATGAGGCCAGGCGCTTGAGTTTGTGGTGCGCATAGCACTGAGGCCAACTAACAGGGAGAGTGGGCTGCTGCTGGGGCCGCTCGTGGCGGTCAGGTGGGTGGGCGGCCGGGCGCCGGCCTGCGGCTCCGAAACACAGCGACGCATGGCCCAACAGCACACTGCCGCTGCTGCTGCTGCTACTAGGGGCCCAGCCCGCCCCTGATGCGCATCCCGGGCAGGCAGCCCCTCGCTCGCTGCCCTATCAACGCGCGGCTCCCCTGCCCCGCCTGCCCCCGTACATGCCCCGGCTGTGCGTATCAAGCGTAACCCGGGCGCATGGGCAGCTGCCAGCAGCCGGCGGCAGTCGCCAGAGCCCTACCCGCCGCGCGCCCCAACCACGCCGCGGCTTTCCAGTGAGGAACCGGCGTGCAAGTCAGAGTAGGGCGCCACTCACACAGCGGCTCGCTTCCACTCCCCGCCCGTTCCCGCTTCCCCTTCCCGCCCGCAGCCCATGTCCCCCCCCCGGGCCTCGCAGCTGGGCCGGCGGGTCCCCACCACGGCCACACGCCGCCCATGCATGGCACGAACCCTGGGCCCCTCCCCTTTCCCCGCCTCCCACCCCGAAGCTGGGCCATCACCGGGCTGCTGGTGTGGGCCGTCACGCGGGTGGGCGTGCTGGAGGCGGCGCTGGCGGGCGCCTGCGTCACCGCCACCGACCCCGTGCTGGCGCACGCTATCGTCAAGGGTGCGGCCGGTCGGCGGCTGGTGGTTGAAGCAGTTGGGGCGCCGGCAGTTTGGGCGGCGGTTGATTGAGTCGTCATTGGCGGTCAGGCGGGTTCGAGGGAGGTCGTGCGCGTGTCCCGCCCCCGTGTCCGTCCCGCCCTCCGCTCAGCTCCCCTGCCAACGTAACCCCCTCATCACTTCCACACACGCCCCTTCCGCTCCAGGCAACTTTGCGGACCGGCTGCTGCCCGGCCGCCTGCGCGACCTGCTGTCCGCCGAGTCCGCCGCCAACGACGGCATGGCGCTGCCCTTTGTGGCGCTGCCGCTGCTGCTGCTGCAGGGCTTCAGGGGCGGCCGCATGGCGGCAGAGTACCTGGTGGGAGCGGGAGAGCACCTGGTGGGGGTGGGGGTGGGGGGCATGTGTGTTGGATGGGGTGCGTGCCGTGTGTGGTGGCGCCCGCCGCTGCTCAGGTTCGCCATCTCACGGCCAGCAGCGCCGCCAGGGCATTAGCCATGGATGTGTGGTCGGACGTGTGGGGTGCTAGGCGTGTGGCGCGACCCCGCCGGCCCCCGCCCGGGGCCCCGGCCCCCCCGGCCCACACGGCGTGCAGCGCACACCCTGCTCGCTGTGGCACCGAATGAAGCCGTGTCTGCCTGCCACACCACCGCTTGCTTGCGCCTGCTGCCGCTGCCGCTGCCGCTGCCGGCCCAGGTGAGGGTGTGGCTGTGGGAGGTGCTCGTGGGTACGCTGCTTGGCGCGGCCGCGGGCTGGGCGGCCGGCCACGTGCTGCGGCTGGCGGAGCGGCGGCGGCTGGTGGAGAACGAGAGCCTGCTGGGCTACAGCGTCATCCTGGCGCTGGCCATGGTGGGGCTTGCGGCACACCTACCACGCCACGCAACCCCACACCCCCGCCGCGCAACCCCACACCCCCGCCACACACCCGCCACACACCCGCCACACACCCGCCACATATCTCTACACGCGGCGGCGCCCAGCCCCTCTCCGTGCCCTTCTCCCGACCTGACCCTCAACCTGACGCCCCTTCCCCCTTGCCCTCTCCCTCCGCCCCCCACCCAATTACCCAACCCCAAACCGCCCTCCCCCAACGACCCAACCCCAAACCGCCAGCTAGGCGCGGGCCGCTGCCTGGCGGTGGATGAGATGCTGGCGGCCTTTGCCGCGGGGGTGACCTTCGCCGCCTCACTGGACGCGCGGGGCCGCATCGCAGAGCTGCAGATACAGGTGGGTTGGCGGGGTCTGAACGTCGTGGGGTATGGGCGAAGGGTCTAGTTCGAGCCCCCCTCATCGCCCCCTCCTCGGGCAAGTGGCTCGTTGCTTGGCACGGCCCAACCCCAGCGCACCCTTCCCCGCCTCCGCCCCCGCTGTGGAGGCCGCCGACTTGCGGGCGGGCAACCTGATCCTCCCGTACGCGTGACCCCTGCCACGCCCAAACCCTAGCCACTTCCCCCTCGTCCCCACCTTCCTCCCCCTCATCCCCACCTCCAGGAGACCGCCGACCTGCTAGTGGGCAACCTGTTCTTCCCTCACGCGTGTTTTTATGTGCCACGCCCAAACCCTAGCCGCTTCGCCCTTCCTCTCCCCCTGATCCCCCACCTCCAGGAGACCGCCGACCTGCTGGTGGGCAACCTGTTCTTCCTGGCCTTTGGCGCCGCCATCCCCTGGCAGGCCTGGGCCGACAGCGGCCCCCTGGCGCCCTGGCGGCTCGCGCTGCTGGCGCTGGCGGTGCTGCTGCTCAAGCGGCTGCCCGTCATGCTGGCGGCGTACCGGTAGGTGGGGACATCACACGCAGGGGCATCGTGAGGGTAAACACGCGTCAAGCGCTTGCAGCAGCGTGGGCGGCCGCCGCACGTCGCCGCACTGCCGCTCCCGGCGGGTTGCCCGGCCCCCACGACATTGTTCGTGCTCCCAACCCGTGCCTCCCAACCCGCCATGGCGCGCCCCTGCCCCGCGGCCCTCCCACCCCGGCCCATGCCCCCGCTCCCAGAACAATAATAATGTCCCCGCGCCCCGCCCCCGCAGCCTGATGCCCGGCCCTATCTTCTCCGTCTTGCCAGAACGCTTAGGTGGCGGTCCAGGTGCATGTACCAAAGCGTTATGTTGAAAGTATGGAGAGCCAATGACGCCCTCCTCCCTCCCTCCCCACACACCAGCCTAATGCCCGGCTCCATCAAGACGGCGGCAGAGGCGGCCCACTTTGGCTGGTTCGGCCCCATCGGCGTGGCGGCGGTCTTCTACTCGCTGGAGGTGGTGGAGGTGGTGCGTGGTTGGGGGGGGGGAGGGGAGGGCGTGGCGGGAGACAGCGACACAGGGACACAGGGACACAGGGGCGGAGCGGCGTGCATGCCTGCGACAACTGACGACCGGCGCTTCAACTGCTGCTGGTGAAGGCTTCCCACACGCCCCCATGGTTGCAGCCGGAGCACCCGCCCATGGCCGCTCCTTTCCCTCCCGCCTGCTGCACCCTTGACGCGCAACACCGCTCTGTCTCCCCTCCGACGGCGCTTCCATCACGCTTCCCTACTGCCGCCCTCGCGCTCCACTACCGCGTCCCTACCGCTCCCAGCTGACGACGCTGCCCACACCGCTCCCCTACCGCTGCCATCCCCGCAGCTGGGTGGGCCCGTGGGGGAGCGCAACTACGTCCTGGTACGGGCGCCGGCGGCTACCGCCGCAGCACATGAATTCATAGCCGCATAAAAGCACACGCTTCCAGAACATAACCTTTCTGTGGAATAAAAATGATTAGTGATATACTTTCGCTTTTGCGGTTGACTCATTGACGAAATTTAGCCTTGCAACCACGGCATCGCCAGACGTCTGTGCACGTGCCAGGGGCAGGGGCAGCTCGTGGGGGCGGGCAGGGGCTCGGTTGGCTCGCTGGGCTGGTACGCCCGTCCACGTCAGCCATGTTGCAAACCGCTCCCCGCCCCTCCGCTCTGCCCCCTCCCCGCAGATCACCTGGCTGGCCGCCGCCTCAATCCTGCTGCACGGCCTCACCGGGGTGCCCCTCACACGGCTGCTGTCACCCGCCATGGACCTACGCGACGACCCGAGCAAGGCCCCCGCCCCGGCCCCCGCCCCGACCCCGGCCCCGGCCCCGGCCCCTGCTCCAGGCCCCGCCCCGGCCCCGGCCTCGGCCTCAGCCCCGCCGAAGCAGGCACCCCCGCTCGCGCTGGGGCTGAGGACGGGAGCAGGCAGAGACGGGCCAGCGGCGGCGACGGCGGCGGAGCCGTGGGGCGGAGCCGTGGCAGGGGACGAGGAATCGGGCGCCGGCGGTGTGTTGTGGCCAGAGGGAGCCGCGGAGCCACAAGGCGCGCCGCGGCCGCCGACCGCGGCGTTGGAGCTGGGCCAGGGCAGTGGCGGCGGCGGTGGCGGCGGCGCAGTGGCGGCGGCGTGGCGGCGGCTGCGGGACTGGGTCAGGCTTGAGGAGCGGGAGGCGGACAGGCGGGCGCGGGCGGCGGGCCAGCGCCTGGCACCGTGGGGTGCGCGGCGGCGGCAGCAGCTGTCGCCATCGTTGCGGGGCCAGGAGGCGGGGGATGGCGGGCAGCTCGGCGGGGAGGTGCGTGGGTAGGGCAGTGGGGTGGTCAGTGTGTAGCGAAGGACGGCGAGAAGGCCAGAGGGTGGTAGGGGTAGGGTGGCGGCTGTGGGTGAGGGATGTCGCAGCCATGGTCCCAGGGGGGGAGCCACTGGCCCGCCTGCTGCCCCCGCCCTGAGGCTGCCCCAGGGGCAGAGCTCTGCCGTTTGCCAGTACCTTGGTGTCCCCTTCTGCGAGGGGGCCTGCTGTTTGTCAGAGTGCTTGGTGACCGTTGGTCAGTGTTGCTGGGCTTTGCGGTCAAGGAGTTAGCGGGTGAGCGTGTGGTACCGTTTGGGCCGCATCATGTTGTGTGGTCGCGGTTGGCTGGGGTGGAAACGGCGGCACGAGCAAGGCATGCGCGACGTCGTGGCCATGGCTAGTGCGTTGCTGGTGCAGCCTCCCAAGGTCTTTGGCGCCGTCGTTGAGGCACGTCGCGGAAGCGTAGTGCGTCGCGTCTTGTTGCGGTTACATGCCTGGCTGCTGCCGTCGCGTCGATAGCAGGATGGCGCAGATGCAGGCAAGAGGAAACCTCCCCAGCTGCGCGTGGGTGCATGGCTCGCCCCCCAAAGAGGCCACCCAGACCAGACGAACACCGTCGGTCATTATGCGGTTGTCGCCGGGGCTATTTCAGGGGTCTCGGGCACGCTAACCCCCGTGCCCTCACCCCAGCTGCCTGGGCCGGGCCCGGCGGCGGCGGGCGCCGGCGGGCCGAGTGAGGCGGCAGCGGCGGGCGCGGTGGAGGGGGCCGGCGGCGTGGCGACGAGCGGCGGCACGTCGTCCGTCTCAATGAGCTTCAGGGCCTTGAGCTGCAGGGACGTGAGCTGCAGCAGGTGGCCCAGGACCTGGCGCGGAACACGGGGAGCAACCTGATGCAGGCGGAAACCTGCTTGCGTGCTTGTCCGTCTCAGTCCGCATCTGCATTTGCGACGTTGCCTGACGTTCCAGCCGTGCGCTCGACTGCTGTGTATGTACAGCACGCAGTGGCACGCAGCTGGGGAGTCTATCTCCCCTGTAGCTGTCGACACCCGCGGTCGTGTCAATCGCTGACAATCAAAGCTTAACTACGTTCTACTTCTATGCGTCCTTTGAGGCATGAGATTGTAGAGAGTGGCAAACCTACCAATTCCACTACGCTGCCACGCATTACCTAACTGCCGCAGCTGCCGCCGGAGCCGTCGCCGCGAGACGAGTGGAATTACGGATGGGGAAGAGACTGCGAGCGGAGGCCAGTACGGGCAGGGGAGTAAGAGCGCAGCGCAGGAGGGCAAGGAAGACGCACGCGTCACGGAGACTCCCCCGACTGCAGGCACCGTTGCCAACGCCGCGGGGCCGAGCGTTATCGGTGTTAGACCCACGGGACAGGGTCTTAGCAGGGTCGCGGCTTAACTGCTGTTCTGTTTTTAACTACCAGTTCCGAAGCATACACAGTATAGGAGCGAGAGAACAACACACAGTGGTCACCTGGTCACCTTTGTTTGTCGCTATCGCGTTCTGCTCTGAAGCAACCAGAAATCTAACGTGCACCAGAGTAACGTTGTATCACATCTGAGTAGTGAGCTTTGTCGTTCTGACAAACCTGTTTTTACCGAAAAAATTGCGCTGACGCTGCGGCTGAACAACATCCCTTACTGATTGATTGACCTGGTTATTTGTGCTGTCTGACAACCTGTCAGCACGGCGACTGCAAGCCATGCTCCAAGCACTTCACATCCAACCTCTTCTGCATCACGCCATGACTAATTCAGGCTTGTGATACCAGCAAGAAAGTCGGATGGTGCTGTTCGGGGTCCAGAGCTTCCCCGGGGCCGGTCTGCTATTCGACTTCAGCGGGCGGCTGCTAGATCATAACTCAGCGGCTGGACCATACGTTGCGGCTGCTAGCTCATCAGGTGGGGGGCCAGCAGCCCGGGCCGGGGTGGCGAACGTAGAGACTAGTTCCTAATGTTTTGTGCGACTGCTCGGCCACCGCAGCCAGCTGCACACTTCAGGACCTGCTTGGCATTGATGGGAACGAGCTGGTAGCTGGGCTCTTGAACGGGCTTACTGAGTAAGTCTCAGACCATTGTCAGTTCCGTGTCGCTATGCCCGAGCTGCTTAACCACTCCGTTAGCCCGTGGGCTGCTACTGTACCCTGCCAAAAGTTGCGAGACCCGCGTGGCTAAACACCGTGTCCGCAGGCTACGGTTCCGGGTGTTGCCGTCATGGAACGGCTCTTCCTGCGAGGCGTCCTGCTGGCAGCTCCAGGACCCCTCCAACCCGGACCAGCTGGCTGTCCTGGTCCTGGTCAACGATGGCATGAGTTGTGGGGACTGCAAGGTGGGCCGGGGCTGGCGCGCCTCAAGCCACCTGACACAGTTGGCTGCTGACCACGAGCATGCACGCCTGGCCCGCAGTTACGGAGCGCCCAGCCGCGGCCCTCCGCCTCAGTCGAGGAGCGTCTATGCGAGCAGCTCCAGACTCTGCAGCGGAAGCTGCAGTTCCAGGTGTGCCCCGGGCAGGCCCCGCCTGGCTTCCTTGCCTGCACCGCAGCCCAACCAACCCCCATGCGCCGCTACAATCCCGCTTGCGCCCATCCCCTCGCGAACAAAACAGGTTGCGGAAAACGACGCGCTTAGCACGCGCCTCGCCGGTCTGCGCTCTGTGTGCCTGGAGCTGCAGGAGCAGCTGTCGCAGGCCGACGTGGCGTGCCAGCTGGACGCCCTCACTCACGCCCACCTACACCACCTGAGCAGGTGCGGCGGCCACGGCCTCCAGCCCATGCCGCCGCGGTCACGGTACCAGCGTCCATCTGCCCTCCTGCTACACGCCCCCTCCCACGTGCCCCGCTCCCGTATGCCGCCCGCAGCACCGCCGCCAGCTACGCCCACATGGAGCCGGCGCAGTCCTCGGCCGACCAGCTGAAGCGCATCGGCAGCCTGATCACGATGCAGCAAGAGCACGAGCATGAGCATGAGCACGGGCCCAACGACGGCTGCCCGACCTACCCAGCCGCCAACGCGCTGCCCGCACCCTCGACGCCCAACGCCGGCGCTGCGATCACCGCCGCATACGTGGACCTGATTCTGGGCCCCAACAAGGCCCTGCGTGGCGCCACAGCAGCGGGTGGGCTATACAGCGGCCCGGCCTGGGGCGCCATCAGGACTGGCGGCGAGGCCATGCCGCAGGCGCCGCTGTCGGCGGGCCCGACAGGCGACACGCCGATGGCGATGGCGCATACCCCCGCCGGCGACTACTCGGCGCTCATGCAGTCCTTCGAGGCGCTCAAGGCCAGCTACGACGTGCTGCTGCAGCAGCAGGAGCAGGCGGCGGAGGCGGCGGCCGGCAGCCCGCCGGGCTTGGCGTCGCCGCGGCTGCCGGCCTGCCCCACCGGCCTGCCGCGGCGCGGCAGCATCGCCGGCCTTATGAGCATAGGCGGGCGCCAGAGCGAGGAGTGCGAGGACGAGCTGGAGGAGCGGCTGCTGGCGCGGCTGAGAGGCACGCGCGGCAGCCAGCCGGCGATGCTGGGCGCGCTGCTGGCCCCGCGCATCAGCCAGGCCAACGCCACGAGCTTGCGCGCCGCGGGCGACAGCGTGGCCGATGCTGTGAGCGAGTCGTTCTCGCACTCGACGGGCGCGGCGGCGGCGGGCGACCTGGAGCGCCTGGCGGCGCACGCGCGCGCGCTGCAGGCGAGCTATGACGTGGCGCAGCTGCAGCGCGGCGTGGAGGCGCGGCAGGCGGCCACTCAGAAGGCGCAGTTCGATAAGTTCGTGGTGGATAAGGCGGAGGAGAAGGCGGCCTTCGACCTGGTCCTGCAGCAGACCGTGGAGGGCGCGGCGCAGCAGAAGGCCGTTGCGGACAAGGCGCTGTGCGACTATGGGGAGCTGCAGGTGGGTCTTCGGTAGTTCATGAACTGGCGCCAACTAGTCCGGCTGGAAGCTGGCTTGCTGCGCCGGAGCTGCAGCCTCACGGCTCTCCGATGGGGCGCTCGCTGGCTGCTGTTCTTACCTCAGGCCTCGGCCACCGCCGGCAAGGCCCAACACGACAAGGCCCTGCTGGACCTGGTCGAGGCGCAGGTCCGCTGCAGTCGCGGGCCATCGGTGCTGGCAGCAGGGCGCGGTTATGTCTGGGATGAGAAGTAGGGACAATTAGTAACATGGGTGGAGTGCGGCCTCCACACAGTCCATTGTGGTTTCCTCCTTCCCGTTTGCCTTGTCTTCAGGCTGAGGCGGGCGCCATGAAGGCGCAGTTCAATAAGTTCGTG
>BDDC01000158.1:45799-76982 GCA_001662425.1 Chlamydomonas sphaeroides | reverse complement strand
GAGGGCGCGGCGCAGCAGAAGGCGGTCGCGGACAAGGCGCTGTGCGACTATGGGGAGCTGCAGGTGGGTCGTCAGTGGCTCACGACCGGCGTGGGTTTAGCTTCAATTGCCAAGTTGGGCAACTTTGTCGTGGCGCTGGTGTTGGCGTGCTGGGACCTTGGCGTGTTGCCGTGTCGATCACAGTGTTGCTGTTGCGAGAGACAGGCGTTGAACCGGTCGAGCACTCGGCGAGCCTCTCCTCGCTCGCCCACCCGTCCGCACGCGATCCTCACGGCCACTGACGCGGCTCCCCATGGCGTGTGGTTGTGACCTGGAAGGAGTCTGCGTGCTTGCAAGGGCGTGGTACTGCCCCTCCCAAGCGTGCTGCGGCCTTCGTGTCGCCTGATTCTTCCCCAGGCCTCGGCCACCGCCGGCAAGGCCCAGCACGACAAGGCCCTGCTGGACCTGGTCGAGGCGCAGGTCCGCTGGACTCCGACCTACGGTGCTTGCAGCAGGGCGCGTGCCTGCTTTACTGCTCGCTGCTGCTTACTCCACGGCTTGCTGCACGCGACGCACAGCTCCTGCTCACCAGTCCTCCATGCCCCTCCATCCAATGCCGCAGGCCGAGGCGGGCGCCATGAAGGCCGAGTACGACAAGTTCGTGGTGGACAAGGCCGAGGAGAAGGCGGCCTTTGACCTGGTCTTCGTCAACACGGTGGCTGAGGCGGCGCAGAACAAGGCCGTCGCCGACAAGGCCATGTGCGACTTCGGGGAGCTGCAGGTACGCCCGGGTCGGGGGTGGGCCCAGCGCTGCGGCAGTGCATCACCGACGCGGGGAACAGGGACCGAGCGACACACGCACACGAGTGCGTTTGCGTGATCGTGTGCGCCGCCGAACTGGGCCTCAGGCCTCGGCCAGCGCCGGCAAGGCCCAGCACGACAAGGCCCTGCTGGACCTGTCCAAGGCGCAGGTTGGGCGACCTGAAGCGCGTAGCCGCCGCGGCTGGGCCGGTGTTAGCCGGCGACTCTTGGGCACGGCGCGCAGAAGCGTGGACCGCTCACACCCTCACTGTGCTTCCCACCGGGGGGCGGCGGCAGCTGCGCTACCGGGTGCTGCTTGCGCGCAGCGCCATAGCCTCCGCCGGCCTGTCGACTCTGCCACCTAGCCGCGCCTTCAGCAGCTCCCCGCGCCCCATCCGCCCTGTCCCCCAGGCCGAGGCGGGCGCCATGAAGGCCGAGTACGACAAGTTCGTGGTGGACAAGGCGGAGGAGAAGGCGGCCTTTGACAAGCTGTACGAGGACCAGGCAGCTGAGGCGGCGCAGAACAAGGCCGTCGCCGACAAGGCCCTGGTCGACTTTGGCGAGCTGCAGGTGGGGAGCAATGAGTTGGACCTGTTCCTGCCTTGCGTGCAGGTGGCTGCTGTCGCTGCTGTCGCGATGAGGCGGGTGCATGGTGCTGCCTGCTTGATGGTTGCCGTTGCGCTGCCGCTGCGCCGTCCTGCCCTGCCGCAGGCCTCGGCTGCTGCTGGCAAGGCGCAGCACGACAAGGCGCTCATGGACCTGGCCGAGGCGCAGGTGGGCGCGGTGCTGGCCTTCGGGGGTTCGGGGCCAAACGGTTGACCTTACATTCCTATGAATCTACAGGAAAAGTACTTCTTTTGAGAATATTGACAATTCTCGCTATCGAGCGCGTGCACGGTGCTTTAGCGCGTAGCGCAGGGGCGCGGCGCCGTGTCCTCAATGCCTAGCGCAGTCGACAGCGGGAGGGCAGTCCCACGGACTCAAGCTGCGCCGTCTGCCGACCCTGCATTGGCAGGCCGGTGCGGGCGCCATGAAGGCGCAGTTTGACAAGCTGGTGGTGGACAAGGCGGAGGAGAAGGCCGCCTTCGACCAGGTGCTCGAGCAGCAGGCCGCGGCGGCGCAGGCCAACAAGGCGCTCGCGGACGCTTTCAAGGTGCGTTGGTTCTCGCAGCGCGCCCCCGGCACGGCACCCCTCGACCGCACCCCGCGCCGTCCGCCTTGGCCCCGGCCCGCTGCTTGCAACGCGCGCGTCTGGTGTCCGCTGCGCGCTAACGTCTCCCCTGTGCCGCCCTCGCCGCGGCGTGATGCCGACGTGCCGCCGCAGGCCGAGGCGGCCGAGGCGGCGGCGGCGCTGGCGGCGGAGCGGCAGGCGCTGGACGACCTGGTGGCTGCCAACGAGCGGCTGCTCAAGCAGCAGGAGGTGCTGCAGGCGGAGCTGCAGATGGCGCTCAGCAACTACACGCCCAAGGTGGGGCTTGTGCCGAGACGGTGTGGGGGGCATGTGCGAGGGTTGGGCGACGCCACGCGCAAGGTGGGTCACTGCCGGGGCCGTGTGCACCGATACGGGATGCCGGCAAGGATGGCAGACGGCAAGGGCGCGGCGTGACAACCCGTGGCCCCAGGGCTCACAGCCTGCCTGTGGCACAGCGCCGGCACCCGCGTAGGCCCGGCCGGCCCCGCCCCTGGGCCTTGTCCGCCGCGCGAATCGCTGCCCTCGCGCCGCGCAGCAATGCCCCGAGGAACATTCTGTGTCTCTATGGCAACAGTATCGATCTTTGAGGCAGTTCGTATGAGTGTCTGATGAGTGTGGCAACCCTACGCGCAGGCCATCATCGACGCGGGCACCCCCGCCGACAAGATTCTGGCCATGATGGCGGATCTGCTCGACGGCACGCCGCCCTCCATACAGGTGCGCAGGACAGCTGCCGTATTACTTGACGTATGTTCGTATGAACGCGACCATGTGCATGTTTGCATGTGCCGCCGAGGACGAGGAGAAAGGGGCTGCAGCGCACACGGCACAAGCTGTGCACACACGGCAACGCCGGCAGCGGGCCCGCGCCGTGCGCCTGTTGCGCCCTGCTCACTGCTCCTCTGCTGTTGCTATCATGCGACCCTCCCGACCCTCGCCCCCTCGCCCTGCAGGACATCCTGCTGGTGCAGTCGGCCATCCTGGAGGCCCACGACGTGTACCAGCCCGTCAACCTGGGCAAGCAGCTGCTGCAGAGCAGCGCGTTCGACGTGAGCCCCCACACCGCGTGACCGCCGACCCGGGCAGGGGCCTGCGCCGGGGGCCGCTGCCTGGGCCCCGGCGCGGGGAGCACCAACGCCGATGCGCGGCACGCTCGACAACACTGCGGCGCGCGGGCCCGCAGAGCCACGGAGTAGCGCGCGCGCATGGCGCCGGCGAGGCTCCCTCGCGTGCGGCGCGGCGCCGCCGCATTGTCAGGCGTGCAGCGCTGCGGCGGTGGTGCCGCTTGCGCCGGGGCCCGGGCCTCAGGCACAGTAGAACGCGCGTTTATGGTAGCACGCTTTTCACCTAGTACATCCCCACTCCCCCCGCCAGGCTGAGTTGAGCACGGCCCTGCCGTGTGCGCTCCTTGTCCCTGCCGCCCAACGGTCGCACCCTCCTCCCCCCTTCCCGCTCCCGTCAGGCCGACGTGGGCATGGCCCTGCTGCAGCAGCTGGGCAACCGTGACGAGGCGAACACGCTGCGCAGCAGCCAGGGCGGCTCGGGCGAGGCGCTAACGCTGCACGACTTTGGCACGCGGGACAGCGCCGGCAGCTGCGGCCGCGGCCGCGGCAGCAGGGCCCCCGGCAGGTGCGGCGCGGCGCCGTGGCGGCTCGGTCCTTGCACGGATGCGGCAGTGCAAGGGCTGTGGTGCAAGGGCGTGGGGAGCTGAGAGCGCCCTGCACTGGCTGCAGAGCGGCAGCGCTGCGGGCCGTGCTGCGGGTCCGCGGCCCGCCCTCGCGGCGCGTAGCCACCAACGCCTGTGGCCTGCCATCCCTCCTCACCGCAATCGCGCCTGCTTGCGAAGAAGCCTCCCAACGCCCTGCCCGCGCAGCGACGGCGACGGCGCCGATGGCATTGGCGCCGGCACCTGGGGCTCGCTGGAGGGCTGCCTTCGCGCCATCATCGCGGACGTCGACGGCTTGCCCAGCGACGCCGACGCCGTCGCCGCCAGCGGCCTCGGCCTCGGCTCCAACACCAGCGACGGCCTCACACACATGGGCCCCAGCGTGTGTGCCTCACCGGGCGCCACCGGCCCCTGCAACACGCCGCGCGTCGCGAGCAGCACCAGCCGTGGCCTGCACGCGCGCGTGCGGCGGCGCGCTAGCACGCTGACGCTGGGGTCGAGCGCGGCGGGCAGCGGCGCGAGCGGCATGGGCGGCGAGGGCGGCGCGGCGCTGGCGCTGCGGGCGCTGGGTCGGTGCGACACGGGCGCGTCGGCGGCGACCGAGGTGGAGGCGGATGAGTTTCCGGAGCTGCCGCTGTTCACCGAGGTACGGCGTGTTAGCGTGCCATACGGTACGACTGCGAGGTGAAATGTACCGTACTACAGCGGCGTGCGATGCGGTCTAAAGCGGGGTGTTGCGTGCCGGAAGGGCCGGAGGGCGTCCCCGGGATGCCGCTGTTGACCATGGCTGGGTGGGGTGGCGGTGCCTCGGCACCATAGTCCACGATGGGCTGCTGCGCTGGGTGCGCTGTGGCGTGCAAGTCAAAAACCCTATCGTGCCCATGCTGCCGCGCGCCCTCGCGCCCGCCGCCCAGGTGGAGCGCTGCCTGGCCTCGTGCAGCAGCTGGCAGTTTGACGCCTTCAAGCTGGCCGACGCCACCAACGGCCACCCGCTGTCGTCGCTCTCCTTCTACCTGTTCCACACCTCGGACCTCATCGGCAGGTTCGCCATCAACCCGCATCAGCTCGCGCGGTGAGCGGCGCGAGGGACAGGCGGGGCGAGGGCGGGGCAAGGGTGTGGCGAGGGCGTAGTGAGGGGTGAGCGGGACGAGCGCCACCGCAGCGCTGCCGGCGCCCCTCGCGGGCGCAGCAAGCTGCTGGGTGCGTGGTTGGCTACGGGTGGGCGGGCTTGGGTTCTGCCCGGTTGTGTGGCCCCAACAGAGCCGTATGGAGCCCCTCGGCCGCGGCGTGCCTTACCGCGCCGGGCCGCCCGCACCCTGCCGGAGGCCGTGTGCGCCGAGCCCCTAGGCGCCGAGGCGCCTGCTGACGCCCCCTGCCTCACCCGCCACCTCCCCCCGCACTGCCGCCGCGTCGCAGCTTCCTGCGGCGGGTGGAGGAGGGCTACCGGCCCAACCCCTACCACTGCAAGACGCACGCCGCGGACGTGCTGCAGGTACGGGTGGCCTGCGGGTCAGCCAGATTAGGTTACTGGGTGGTCATGTGGAAGGCTGGCAGCTTGCGGGCGCGGTGGTGCGGGCATCTGAAGCCGCACCACCGCGGATGAGCTGCAGGTACGGCCCTGGCCCCCTGCCCCAGCTGCATCCCTCAGCCGGGCGCGGGCCGGGCGCCTTTCTGCGTCCGCGACGGCCAGTTCCTGGCCCGCAGCCGCAGCCGCGCATGCCTGCGTCGGCCCTCACGCTCCGCCTCCGCGCACCCTGCCCCACCCGCTGCCACAGAGCTTCCACGTCATCCTCACCCGCGGCGGCCTGTCGCCCGGCTACGTGGACCCCCTCTCGCTGCTGGCCTGCTACCTGGCCGCCACCGTGCACGCCTACGAGCACGGGGGGCTCACCAACGACTACCTCATCAACAGCAGGTGCGCGGCGGAACCTGGCGCAGTGTACCACTGTACGCCAGCGACAGCGCTGCCGTATTCGATGCCGTCTACCGACAAGCCGGTGATGTGTTGTGCAATGTTACCAACCGTATCGGGAAGCTGCGTATAGAGGTGGACGTGTGTTGCGTCCCAGAAACCGGCGGCCAGCACCCGGAAACCGGCGGCCTAAACTCAGAAACCATTGAAACCCTGTTCTGAAACCCTAAAACCCCACCCACCTACTCCCCGCCGCCCCCCGCAGCGACATGCTGGCAGTGCGCTACAACGACCGCGCGCCGCTGGAGAACCACCACTGCGCCGCCGCCTTCACGCTGCTGCGCCGCCCCGAATACGCCTTCCTCAGCCACCTGCCCAAGGCGGACCTGGACCGGCTGCGCAAGATGGTGCGCCGTGGCCTGGGGCTGGCCCCCTGGGTTAGCTTATCTTGCATGCATTGGGCTTTGGGGGGCTGCGACCTGCCTCTGGGTATCACGTGATCGGGCGCGCAGCGGCGTGCGGGTGTCGGCGGCCGGTGTGCTCGGGTGGGTCGGCGTCACGCTCGCGGCCATCTCGCCGACACGAGCCGGCCTGGTGCCAGCGGCCGCCGTGTGGGCAGGACACGGCGCTGGCGCTGGCCGCCGCTTGCACGCTCACCAACTGCCACGAGAGCAAGCATGCTGGCAGGCTGTTTGACACCAGCCCTCCGCCCCCGCCGTCAGGTGATCGAGCTGGTGCTGGCCACCGACATGAAGCAGCACTTTGCCATCATGAGCCACTTCACCACCGTGCACCGGCTGGCAGCCAACGCCAACGCCTCGCCCTCCATAGCCGGCACGGGCACGGAGCGCCGCAGGTGGGTCGGCTGGCCTGCAGGACTGCGCCTCCGGGGCCGAGGCTCCCCGCTTGCACATTGCGGTCCGCACGTGTTGCAGGCGCAGCGCCAGCGCAGCACATGCACCCGAGGCCACCGGCTGACCTCTGAAGAAGCAAGCACGTCGCCGGCCGCGCCCGCCCGCCCCTCCTTCCCTCGCCCGGGCCGCAGGTCCTCCTCCAACGCCTCCTCCGCCACCTCGCTACTGCACTGCATGGGCGGCGGCGGCAGCGGCAGCGGCGTGGAGATCGACAAGATCGTGATCCCGCTGGACGAGGCGGAGCGGCTGCTGAGCCTGCAGATGGCGCTCAAGTGCTCGGACATTGGCCACGTGAGGAAGGGGCCAGGGAGTGAGGATGTTGGGAGGGGGCGGAGCGGGACGGGCCATGGTGAAGGATGTGGAGGCACTTTGGCGTGCATGGGAGGGTGTGCGGGCCGTGTTGAGGAAGCACGGGGAGCCGGCTGGCAGGGCGCTGCCCTGGTCGCCTGAGATCGCGAGCGCAGTGCCGGCGTCGCGGCTGCCCGACGCGCGTCGTGCGCTGTTCCAGGCGCCGCCCCCGTGTGGGTGCATCCACGTCCCGCCACGTCGTTAGCCTAAACCCTGCTTCAAGGCCCCCCAACCGCCCATGCGACCCTCGTCCCGCAGGTGGCGGCCACGCTGCCGGTGCACCTGCGCTGGGTGTCGGCGCTGGAGGAGGAGTTCTTCAGGCAGGGCGACATGGAGAAGGCGCACTGCCTGCCTGTCAGCCCGCTCTTCGACCGCACCAAGCCCGGCGTCACCAAGAGCCAGGTACGGGCGGGCGGCGCTACACCGCTCACTGACGCAATGCGCCAGAACAGGTCACGGGTGCCACTCCCTAGAAACCCCCGCGCGTCCTCTGCCGCCGCGGCACCCTAGCGCTCCCCGTCCTCGGCGCCTGCCCACACACAACGCCCCCTCAACGCGATGCCTCGGCCCGCCTGTCCCCGCCCCTGTGCCCACCCGTGGCCGCCCATCCCAACGCCCCCGCCGCTGGCCCCTTCCTCTGCGCGCTCCGACTGCTGCCCGCAGGTCGGCTTTCTGGACATTGTGGTCATCCCGCTCTTCTCCAACTTTTCGCGCGTCTTCGCCAACACCAAGCCGCTGCTCACTTACACCATGCGCAACTACAAGGTGAGGCCGCAGCGTGCTGCGGATGTCGGCTGTCGCGAGCGCCGCTTGCTGGGCCGCGCTTCTTCAGCACGGCCGCACTCCGCCATCTCTCAGCAGTGCTTCTTGCCAGTGTTCCTCTCCCAGTGTTCCTCTCGCTCGCAGCGTTGTCGCGCCGCATGGGCCCCCGGCATGCAAGCGCTGCGGTCATGCCGCTGCCTTGACCCAAGCCCCCAAATCCACCACCCGGCACCCGACCCGCAGTTCTGGACGGAGCAGCAGAAGCTGGAGCAGCAGAAGCAGGAGCAGAAGCAGGCGGCAACCGCGGCTCGAGGCTAAAGCCGACCCGGGGTTGTGGCCACGGCTCCGCGGCAGCACGTGCTTCTTGACGACGACAGCCGGCGCTGCCTTGGCCGCTGTCCTAGCTTCTGGCGCGACCGAGCGGCTGTGCAGCCGCCAGGTTTCAGAGCAGGTGGCGCGGTGGGAGCGCCCCGAATGAATCACGCTGACAGTATTACGGCGAGTGGGCCTGGCTAAAACAGCCGCGATCGAGGATGGGAGGGCCACACTGCTTGGTGGATTGTGCCCGGCTTGACGCGGGCCGGCGCCGTAGCTGTTGCTTATGCGCACGTCGGACGCATGACGCCATGAGCGAGCGCAGGCGGCCTTGGCGCGTGATGCGGGCCCGGGTCTGCACCGTGCGCACGAGCGGTCCTTGCCCGTGCCGCCGGTGCCCGGGGCCTCGTGTGCCTCCGCCGCCGGCGCTAGGGGCCCATATCTTCGCCGCCGGCGGCAGGGCCGCGTGCCCGTGCCGCCGGCGCTAGGGGCCCATGCCCTGTGTCGCCGGCGCTAGGGGTCCGTGCCCATGCCGCCAGCAGTAGGTCCGTATCCGTGCCGCCGGCGCTTGGGCCGCGTGCCCTGTGCCACCGGCGCTAGAGGGCGCGTGCCCGTGCCGCCTGCAGTAGTGGTCCGCATCCATGCAGCCGGCGTTAGAGGGTGCGCGCCCGTGCCGTCGGCAGTAGTGGCCCGTATCTGCGCCGCCGGCGCTAGGGGCGCGCGCCTGTGCCGTAGCGCTTGCGATAACGCCTGTGAGGGGTCACACTCAAAGCCGCTGGCGGCTACGCAGCTTGCTGGGTAGCCGAGTAGGCGGGGCGCCGTGTGTGTCATGCGCGCACACACTGCCCAGTTACTATGCATGGAGGCTTTTTCTGTATGACTGACCGTACGGCCGGTTATGGATGTAGCGGACGCGTGGCTGCCCCGGGGCGCCTGGCGTTGGCGGTGTACGGTATGCGTGTGGCGTGTCTGGCGTGACGGTCGTCGAAGCATGGCATTTCTGTGTCTCGTCTTTGTTGGTCGTCTTTGCAGCTCTACACTAGGGTGGGCGTGAGCCGGCGTGGTCGCGTACGCCGTTCTCGACGTCAGCTCTTGGGCAAAGTCCTCATCTTGTCGGCGCGCGCGTTGATATGGCCGGTGCCATGGAGATATCTGGTTGCGCCGAATTCCTATTTCGGGCACGCGCGGGCTGTGGGCTGTGGTACACGAGCTGCGAACTTGAGCCAAGTGATTCTTGTGATTGTTGTGAAACCCGTGCGCCACGCTCACGTCGGCATGTCGGAGTTCGAGGCGTTTGATGGTGTCTGTCCGATGGTTTGCGGTATCAGGCGCGGCCAAGGTTACTTTCTGTACGACTGCATTCATCCCGTGTCGTTGCTGTGGCTGAGTCGGAGAAGGCTCAGGTGGTCCTCGCGCAAGTTGCGGGCGGGTGTCAGGTTTATGGCAAGTGGGCAGGTTGCAGGATCGGTTTTGGCGTTGTCGCTCTTAAGGAGCGGGGTACAATGGATACGCGGGCAACTGCGGGATGCCGCGTCTCTATTTGCTAGGGCTGGTGGGGGGCGTGGGCACTCGGGGCGCCGCGCCTCTTCATGTGGGGTTAGGTGGGCGCCGACGGGGTGTGGTTCGTGCGTGGCGGGTGGCGCGACGTGAGTTTTCGGTCAGTTTCCCACCGTCAAATTGCAATAACATATAGTATTCTTCGCAGATGTCTACGTCTGCGAACGGCCCGAAACTGCCGCCCAAGCTGGCCACGCTCTGAACTTGCCAGCGGCCCGCAGCAGGCCAAGCATGCTGCACAAGCCGCATGCGGTGCTAGCAGCTACATCACGGCCAGCAGTCGCACATCGTCGTCTCGCGGTTGCTCGCGCGGCGCAGGCAGGCGCCTTGCTGCTTGCAGACGCGCGACAACCTAGCAACCAGCTGCTACCTGGGTCGGCAGGTGCACCAGTCGTTATGCCGGTCGCGCCGACAGTCGGTTTGGCCGTGTTGCCGCTCAGCCTGGACGCAGCAGCAGCCGCAGCGGTCGTCGACCACGCGCTTCATTTGTACAATTTCACGGAATGCTACGTCACCTTCGCTGGTATGCGTTACAAACGCAACATCCTCGGGGTCCCACGCCCATCGTGCCCTGCAGCCTGCACCGGGTTGACCACCCCCTTCCCAGACCCTTCGCCCGTTCCCTTTCCCCCAACACACGTTCCGTGAAGCCACAGCTCTGGCCGGTCAGGCAGGTGCCAGCAGCTCTGGTGCCGTTGCCGCCAGCGCCATCAACGCCCTGGCCTGCGTCCTGGATGCCGTGGCGCTCAGCCCACGTCCGCAGCTGCCCTGCGTGCCGCTGCTGCCCTGCGCCGGCTGGACCCAAGGTCCGCCAACCGCCTCTGCCGCCCCTGCTGCACCCTGGGCCGGACTAGCTGGGTCCTGTCGCCAACCGGCCAGCAAGACCCCTCGCGACCCCGGCCCTCACCCCACAACCCGCAGAGCGCATCGCCACCCTGGCCCACATCACCCAGCTGCTGGTGCTGGCAGCTGCCGGTACCCCGAAGGCCCTTCCGGGAGCCGAGCTCCCGCCGCACCACCACCCCAGCCACGGCCCCGCCGAGCCAGGGCCACACCCAGCGCACGCGGCGCCTTCCCACGGAGTCGCGGCCATGGCGCACGGCGCCGGCGGCTCTGAGGCTGAGGCCAGCCACGGCCCTGAGCCCGCTGAGGCGGCGGCGCAGCAGCTGCTGCTCCGCCGGCCGCCGGGGCTGCCGCCGTGGGCGCTGCAGCGCGTCGCTGCGCCCGCCAGCTCGAGCGCGCATGGCGCTGCGCCCGGCTCCCCACCGCCGCCCGGCGCCACATCCACCCACCCGGCGCCGGCGCCGGCCTCTGCCTCAGCCGCAGACAGCGTGAATGGCAGCGGCGGCGTCGCCGCCAGCGTCAGGAACGGCACCGGCCACGGCACCGACGGCGGCGGTGCCGGCGCTGACGAGGGCCGCTACCGGACGCTGCTGGACGGGGTGCCGCTTCCGCCGGGCGCGACGCTGGCCTTCCGGCGGGTGGCCATGGGGGGCACCTTTGACCGCCTGCACGCGGGTCATGAGCTGCTGCTGGCGGCGGCGGCGCTGGTGACGACCGAGTTCCTGTTTGTGGGCATCACGGGTGCGTTCGATTACCGGGTGCGGTGTACGGCACACTCGTGCGGCATCGGGCTCCAGCACGTGGCCGAAGAATTAGATGCCGTGTAGGTTACCGCGTTAGGTTTTGGAGCGCCCCCACCCCCTGTGCACCTGGAGCGCCCCCCGCTGTGCGTTGGGCCCGACCTCCTGGCTCGGCATTGGCTGACTAGTTCGTTACTCCCTCGCCGCAAACCCAGTGCATCGCACCCGGCTCCTCAGCCTGCGCGCCCACCCGCCTCTCGTTCCTCCCACGTCCGCCCACCTCACCCGCTGCTGCCCCAAGCGGACAAGCTCCTGGTCAACAAGGCCCACCTCGAGCTGATCCAGCCGTACGATGTACGGCAGGAGGCGGCGGTGTCGTACATGAAGGCGGTGCGGCCGGGGCTGCAGGTGCGGCCGCGCGGCGTCGGGCAGGGGCTCTTCGAGCGGCGGAGCTGCCTTGCCGCCGTGCGAGTGGTTGCCAGCCATCAAGAACGGGCTGCCGTGCACACGTGCCGTGGGAGTGGCTGGCGGAGGCGGCTGCTCGGCGTTCGAGCCCTTGCGGCGGCGGCGCCGCAGTCCAGTTGTGCGCACTCATGTGTGGCTGCCGCCGGTGCGCCCTCCTGTGTGGCTGTGGCTGTGGCTGTGCAGGTGCAGGCGGGCCCCCTCTCGGACGTCAAGGTGCGCCCACGGGGCCGCTGGGCGGGGTGGGCCCAGGGTTCGTGGGCCAGGGCAGTCTGCGGCTGCGGCGCGCCCAGCGGTCGTGCCCCGCCGCGTCCTTCACCGGGGCACAGCCCGCTGCCGCGTCGTGGCGTTGCTCCCGGGCCACCGCAACGGGCGGGCCCCAGGCCGCCCAGGCAGTGGTGCCCACTGACGCCACCCCTCGCTAACGCCGCCGGCCTCAGGGGTAGACCCTCCGACAGCGACCCCACCCCACCCCATGCGGCCGGAACCAGCCCGGGCACGCCCGCCCCGCCGCCCCCTCTCCTGCGCATCCCCCATTCATTGATGCCATTCCCCGTTCACCCTGTCGCGCGGGGTTGAGCCAGCGCGCTCACTACTGCATTCCATTCCAAGGCTTACAACGCTGCACCCCTTGCTCCCGGCTGCCTAGGAGCCCACTCTGGCGGAGACGGACCCGTCCATGGAGGCGATTGTGGTGTCCCTGGAGACCATGGCGGGGGCGCTCGCCATCAACGCAGGCCGCGCCAGTCGTGGCTTCGCCCCTCTGGCCATTGTCACGGTGCCCGTCATTGGGGTGGTAGGGGGCGGCGGCGGCGGCCAGGGCCCGGCGGCGGCGCCCGGCATCAAGCTGAGCTCATCGGGGCTTCGGGCGGCGGAGGCCGAGGCGGAGGCAGCTGTGGCGGCAAAGCCGGCGGCGTGAGGATCGTTAGGATGGCGGGTTTTGAATCAACGAACTCTCATCGGACGGTCAACATGTCGGGCGTGCCGCCAACTGGGCACGTGTGGTGGGCGCAGCTATCGAGCGGCCGCCGCGGGCCCGCGTCTTGTTGTGTGACGGCTGGTGGTAGCGCTCACGTCGGGTTCGATGCGAGCCCTGCGGCACGGCGGCGCTAGGGATTGCGAGTGTGAAGAGGGGCGAGTGTGCAGGCATTCTTTGCATAGCGCTGCGGCTGGTCGTTGTTCGTTGCCGGTTGGTGGGGGGTGGCACTTCGAACGCGGTGTGGGCGCACAGTTGGCGGTCGGCCCAGCAGGGGGCCGCGATTGCAGGGTGGCCCCTGCCCTCGACGGAAGAATGTTACTGTTCCGCGTGCTAGGGTGGCTGAATGGCCGATGTTTGGCTGCACGTCACCGTTTTCGGTGTTCTGACGTTTCGTGGCAGTCCGCAACGCTGGTTGCCTGGCTGTCTCCGATCGGCCACCGATCGGATTCCTCGCCAGGCCCTGGAAAAATGAGTAACAGATGGCCCGCTCCCTCTGCCCATTTGCTGTCAGACGGGCGCTTCTCCCCGTCGTGCAGGGTCATGCCGGGCTTGCCCCCCGTTGCACAGTTTACTGGCTGACCTGCCATTGGTCGCTGACTGCCTGGCTGTCTCCCACCACAGATCATTGCTTGCCAGCTTTTCGCCTGCCCGCTGTCACGACGCTTGCAACGACGTTTCTGCCACGATCTCGATAACGGCGTTAGCTGGACGCCAGCAGGGCACGAGCAGGGTAGCAAATACCCTGGTGGCCCCATGAAGTGCCCGGGTGGCCTCACGAAGCAAGAACGGTCGCTCTGTAATGCCCTCCAGCACGTGCTCTTCCAGCGTGACAACCGCACGATCCAGCACATGCGCGACAGTGAGTCTAAAGCACGAGCGCGCGCTTTCTTCGGCAGACTGATGTTACAACACGTTAGCACGCCCAGCGCTTGGCCTTGGGAAGGCCGTGTCTGGCGCCAAGTGGTGTAGTCCGTGCACAAATTCTCACACATGCCGTTGGTCACCCGCACTGCCAGGCAGGGCCACGGCGCCCGCTGCTCACTCTCTCGTCCAGTCCAAATCACGGCCTGCTTCCGCCCTCTTCGGAGCCGCAGCCGAACATGCCTCCATCCACCTGGCCGCCTGTGCGCCGGCGCTGCTCTCCCGTCTCCACTCCCGCACACACACGCCCTCTCACGCCGCCACTTGCCCGGGCGCCGGCCGCCGGCCACACCACACTCCGGCTACAAGCCACAACTCGGCACACACACACACAGCAGAACACGACAGCTCCACAAGGGGCACCCCGCAGGCAAAACGATGAACACCAAAACTACAAGGCACCTTCTGGGATGTTGGGATGAAATTCTTCATCGGAGGACTTCGGCACGACATGCACATCAGGCGCGCAATGCAGACGCATGCGCCCGACCGAGCGCTAACGTGCACGCCGCCGCCGGACCCAACCGGCCGGCGCCTCTCCAGCCGCGCAGCAGCGCGCGCGGCAGCGCTAGGAGCGTCAAGCGGCGGGGCCGGCCGCGAACACCGCCGCCCCGCGCCCAACGCCGCGCTCTCGCCGCGCGCACGCCGGAGCCTTCCAAGGCGCCTGACCGCCGCGCAGGGGCCGACTACGACAGCGTCTGCCCCTGGCCCTCCGGCAACGACCGACCGACCGTCCGGCCAACCGACCTAGACCCCTAGCGTGCGGCCCTAAGGCCGCAGCCAGATAGTCATTTGCTAAACGAGAGCCAGAGCTCCCGCGTCGCGTCGCAAGCGGCAGGTATGCCGCCGTTGCGACGCGTGGCGTCGTGGAGCGGCGATCGCTTAGTAGACAGCGCCGTCGGGGAGGACCTTGCGCTGAACGGCGAACAGCGGCTCCTCCTTCTTGAAGTCGAAGGGCTTGTAGTTGACCTGACGAGAAGAGGAGGCATTGCGTGGTTAAGATTCTTGTGCGAAGGCCTTGTGCGCGTCACAGGCATGGCATGTTGACCGCCTTCAGCACGCGTCGCCAACGTAAACCACAACCTCGAACTGCGCCACTCGAACGCGAACAGCAGCTTGACCGCCGCAGCTGCTCGAAACGACATTTCCGTGACGCATTTCGCGAGATCCAGATCTGCCGTACCTTCTCGTCGTAGACGTGGCACTCGGTGCAGATGTTCTTCACCACGCGCCAGTTGAAGACGCACTCCGTCATGTACTGCACAGCAGCAAAGCAACAGCAGCAGACGAGTGCCGGTCAAGTCCATGGCTCACACCATCTCTTTAACACCCATCCATCCGAGGTGGCTCAACACGCCTGTCGACGCCTCCGTCTCCTCGCGCAGAGCCCTGCTCTCCTCCCAAGCAGGCAGCTGCCGACTCTCGGTGCCGAACCCATCTCTCGGTGCCGAACCCATCGTGCCGTCCCTCGCGAGAAGAGCTCGGCAGCCACCCATCGACTCCGCCGTGAATCTCCTGCCGCCTCACCTCGCCCCAGTTCTGGCGCAGGCTGGCCGTGGCCTTGCGCAGGTTGTACCAGGGGATCTTGGACGAGACGTGGTGGGGCACGTGCCACGAGATGTCGTGCGTCAGGAACTCAACCCTGAGAGGGGAATGAAGGAGGGTATGTACGTTGCAGGGACAGCAGCAGCAGGCGTCCAAAGCTGCGCAGACCCATCGAATGTGACATAACGCCACCAGACCCGCCGCCAACGCAAATCGTCTTTGAAATGGCCGCTATGGATACCCCAATCCATGCAGCATTGATCACAGGCTGCTGCAGCGCCGAACTGGCACACTGCAGCAACTGGTAGGACCTACAGAGAGGAAACGCGAGTTTGCGCTGCACCAACCGGGCGCCACCTCACCAGCCGGGGAAGTCGCAGTGCACGGTGCCGGAGAGCTGCGCCTTGGCGGCGTTCCACTCCTCGGCGGGCTTGAAGGGGATGTGCGGCGCCGTGTGGTGCACGACCGTGAAGGTCGACATCCAGAAGTGGTAGCCCAGCCTGGCGAGGGGGGTTAGTAAGGGGAGGGCAGGAGCACATTAGCGACGCAACCAGGTCAGCACGCCACGTAACTCGCAGCCTGGCGACATCCGCAACGCCGCGACGCAGGGCTTTCCATGCATGCCCCCGAGGTCGTACAGCGGCTTAGCCCGCGCCCGCTGGCTGATCCCACAATCCCGAAGCCCTCGGTTGTTGAATAGTCCAGCGATCGCTCGCTAGATGCTGCTCCCGCTGCTCCCAACAAGCCCCACTCACCAGGGCATGAGCCAGTACTTGACGAGGCCCCAGGGGCCCGTGAAGTACAGGAGCGGGGCCAGGACAGCGGCCATGAAGCCGTACACGACAGCCAGCGAGACGACTGCGGAAAAGAGCGAGGAGGAGGCGAGGGGGAGGCAGGGTTCACAATCATGACGCCACGCAATGTCTCCGTAACGTCTGCACACTCGTCATCCGCAACTAAAACGGCCAGTACCTCAGGGCTCTTGACAAATGCTCGAATCCTGCTGCCACCGTTTTATCTTGCTCTCCACGCGCTGGCCTGCCAGCCTGTGACACACCTGGTACTCCTCCCGCCTTGTTTCCTGCTATCCCATCCCCTCTCGCCCTCCCTGCGCCAGCACTTTCGCCCACTCACTGACGCGCGGGCGCTGCTTCTCCGTGTACTTGTTCAGGTCGAAGTGCCAGACCAGCCAGTGGCCGACGGAGGCCCACAGCTTGAGCGGGGTGCCCAGGAACAGCTTGTACAGGAAGGCCGAGGTGGGGTTCCACTTGGCCATCTCCGCCTCGGTGATGGGGTGCCAAGCAGTGTCCTCCACCAGCCTGGGGAGGGGTCAGCATGCAGAGCGGGAAGGTGAGGTGAGGCGGAGCGGGGGCGGGAGGGGAGTGGCGTTGGGCAGAAGGCCGCATGGACGAGAGCCGCGCAGCCGACGGAGATGCACGCGCTGCAATCAGGCCCGGCTGTAGAAGGATGACGTGCGGTGAGGTTTGGGTGCGTGTACGTGTCTTACTTGTTGGTGTGGGCGTGGTGGTGGTTGTGCTTGATCCGCCAGGGCTCGAAGGGGTAGATGAGCGGCGCGAACATGATGTGGCCCACGATGTCCTCCACCAGGTTGTTCTTGTGGAACGAGCGGTGGCCGCAGTCGTGACCAATCACGAAGAACTGCAGCAGACAGACGCAAAAGCGATCAGGGCAGGGGCAGGCAGGCGTAAGCGGCAAGGGGAGGGAGGCGTGGGGGGGGGGTGTCAACAGCAGGGCTAGGTGCTGCGGGGGAGCAAGGAAAAGTACAGCGCAAAGAGCGGCTTACCCCGGTGAAGGCGGTGCCGGCCAGAGCCCAGGCGAAGGGCAGCAGGTACCAGGGGCTGATGCTGATGAGGTACAGGCAGCCAGACATAGCGCAGACGGAGGTCAGCACCGAGCGCCACGCCTTGCCGTGGTCAAGCTCGAACACCTGCCGCAAGCGGGCATCACAGCATGTTCGAAGGGGTGCTGGAAACAATGTCGAGCGGGTGCTGGCGAAGGGGTTTCACCTCGGCGGGCATCGACTTGACGATGTCAGTCAGGGTCACACCGTCGGGGAGCTCGCGACCGATGGACTTGTAGCCAAGCTCCTTGGCCAGGTTGGCGCGCTCCTCATCAGTGAGCTGGTTAACGGGGACGGTCATAGCAGCCGCGTTGGTCTGTACCTGCGAGCCGAGTCGTCGCGAGGTGAGCGCGGCCACAAAGCGCGAAGTGCCACGTCTCCTTCTTACCGACGGGCGAGTGGCGACGACCGGCGCGCGGAGCACACCAGGCTTGGCCACACGCGCGTCTGCGAAGGGGCGGAAAAGCTTAGCGCCGACTAGACCAACAACCCGATGTCCATCCAGCGACTTACTGGCAGGGCGCTGAGCGCTGACAGGGCGCTGCGGACAATCCGTTGCAGACAGACGCGTTAACGATGTGACCAATGCGCCAGTGCGCGCAGCCCCAGGGGCGCGCAGCATCATCCTTACCTGAAGCCCCGAGCGCATGGTGAACGCCATAGTAGCGGTGGAGCGGAGGCTAGAGGCTAGCCTGAACGCTCTAAGACCCTCTGCAGTAAGTGCAGAAGAGAAGAGTGCTCGGGCAGGCGATTTTTGTGACCTTAGGTCGCCATGGCCCGGATCGGCCCCAAACAAGAATTGGTGTACCGCAGAGCCTTCCCCCCCCAACGTAACGACAGCGACTGCCTAACCACATCCAGTGCGCCCATTAGGGTGATCCGCGCCTGTGCGCGCCATACGTTTTGCAAAGTTGTTGCACGCAATCAGCACGGAGCCGCTGCTCGGTGGCGCCAGCCAATGCGCCGGGAGCAAATACAGCGACCCACTTGCTCCATATCCGCGCTTACACAAGCAGGGCGTAACGCCCGTGTCGCTCACCCGCGCCCGCGCCCAGCACGCCGACCCAGGCCACGCTGCCCGCAGACCTAGAAACGCAATAACCCGAGCGCGTCGCCCATGCGCGTCCGCCTGCGCTTCCTCAGCCTGCAGCCGCTCGTAACACACCCAACCACCTCTCCACACGAGTGTGCTAGTCCCACGAGCCTCGCGCAGCAGCGCCCGGGCCGCTCAGGTGGCCGAGCCCCATGTTCTGCAGAGGGAAGGAAACAGGACGGCAAGCCGGTTCGCAGCAGTGCAAGCGGGGCGTGTGGTTGGTCTCCCCACCGGTACCGGTGTGGCCGGTACAGACAGGGTACAGACATGCGTTGGGTCGTACATATGGTACATCTCGTGTACACGAACCAGCCTTCACCACCCACACGTGCACACCCCCCGCTTGCCACGCCTGCAGGCCCTAGCCGTCCCGGGTCAGGCACGCGATCGCGCACACGCACTAAGAGTTGAACGCACGGAACACACACACGCGGGTGCACTGAAACGCATCCCTACTCTCTTCCTACGCACGACCAGCGCGTCACCAACCCGGGGAGTGACGATTGTGGGGTGGTACTCTAATTCGACCCCGATAGTTGAACACACACGCGGGGGCAGAAATCTCTGTTACCTAAACATTAACACTCGCCGCCATCCCCCTAGCGTCGCCCCAGCTTCCTCCCTCGCCCCACCTGCAGCTGGTACGGGTCTAGCTGCCCCGGGTCCAGCATACGGGTGGCTTGCTGCCCCTCGCTCACGATCTGGTGCGTATCCACCTGCCGGGGTGGGGCGTGGAGGTTGGGGCCCAGGGGTTTAAGGCCGCACACCAGCGGGTTTCAATCATGACGCGAAGTCTCAAGCCTGTGACCTGTTGCATGGGGCTACGAACCGTGGCGCGCGAGGCAAGGGTTGGGAGAACGGAGGCTGCAGAAGGGGGCGCAAAGAGGAAACGGGAGTCGGGGAGGAGGCAGGCGCGGGTTGCCGCAGCCGCCCTCGGAGCTGCAAGCAGCCCCCGGCCCTCACCTCTGGGTGGCCCACCACCACGCAGCGCCAGTAGTCGAACTTGGGCGCCAGCGACTTGACCGCCTTCTCCAATGTCACGCACAGCAGCTGCGGGGCCGTAGGGGTGGCGTTTTTTTGGAATAGGAATGAGTGGGAATACACCTGACCTGACCCTACAACGTTAAGGGTCAGGGAGGGGCAAGCCGGAGCGGGGCGGGCGGGCGGGATGTACCATGAGAGTAGCGAACTAATTGCAAACCTCCGAGCGTAAGCCCGGCGGGGGGGGACGTAGGTGAGGGGAGAGGAAGGGGAGCAGGGGGCGCAGTGCAGGGCGGCAGGGGAGGGCAGCGCCCGCGGGGCGACAGGCCAGCGGAGCAGGCGGAGGCGCTGCGGACGAGGGTTGGTTGGCCGCAACCCCGTGCAGAGCCCCGGCGCCAGCTACCCTTCGCAGACGAAGCTCCTCAGCCCGGGCGCCAGCCCGTTCTCCACGCGCTTCGCCCAATACCCAGTCCGCTGCAGTAGCCTTCGCTCCCAGGGCGCGCGTCGCTCCGTCCTTCCCCCTCTCCTCCCTTCCCCTGCCTGCCCCAAGCGACCCGCACCGTGTGGTCCCGCTCCTTGGTCAGCTCCCAGAACGAGCCGTTGTCCCAGCTGCGCACGCCGCCGTACAGCTCGCCCTCCAGCAGCACCTGCGGGCGGCAGCAGGGGCCAGGGGGCCAGGGGCCGCGGCACGCTCGGGCGGCGCACACAGCACTCCAGCTGCAAGCGCGAGGCAGCGCGACCAGCAGGCGCCGCCGCTCGTGTCCTCATCACAGCAGCATGAGGCCGCGCTGGCCCCATTCCGCCCGGCTGCGCTTGCCTTGCCCGCGTGCCGCACTGTGAGTGAGTCGGGCTTGAGCGCCAGCTCAATGTCCCGCTTGGAGGAGCCGGGTGCCAGCTGCCGGGACATGGGGTCGATGAGGGCCGAGGGGGGAGGGACAGGTGTGCAGTGGGTCGAGGGTGCGGACAGCAACGCGGCGGGGGGCGGGGGATGCGGAAGGCGACAGGGAGGCGGCGGCAAGCAGGGGCTCGCGCGTGGGCTTCGAGTGCCACCAGCCCAGCGCCCGGCTGGCCGCAACACCGCCACGGCAGGCTGGCATGCGGGCACCCGACCCGCCGCAGGCGCGCGCTCTGGCGCCTCCCTCACACTGGCACTAACCTTGGCTGTAAAGCCCGACCCACCCCCGCCGCGCCCACCTTGAAGCTGATGCACACCTCGCTGGCGTTCTGCGTCCAGCCGTAGCTGGCCTCCGGGCCCCCGGGGCCGTAGCCGCCGCCGTCCGCCACCGTGGGGTCCAGCTTGGTGCGGGAGGACACGGGGGCCGTCCACCTGGGCGAGGGGTGGGAGCGGGGCGGGCGGCGGCGGTTCATGCGTGGGCAGCAGGGTTGTGCGCGACGAGGGTGTAGCTGCATGAGGGATGCGTGGGGTTGAGCTGGGTGCGGGGGTACACGGGGGCCGGCCACCCGGGCGAGGGTGGCAGCGGGCATGACATGGACTGGGCGCGGGTCGTGTGTGTGGGGTGCCGCATCAAGGCCGTGTGCGTGTAAGCAAGCATGGCCGTGAAGGGGGTTGGTGGTACATCTTGGGGTAAGAGACATGGCAGGGGCAGGGACGGGAAGGCTTGGCGAGGCCGGGCCTCAGAGCAGCCGCTGCCCAGGGGTGCCTCGGGTGGCCTGGCGCTTGCGGCCCGCGTCCGCCCGTGGGGAGGTGCCGCGAGGGACTTTGGCAGGGACGTTGGCAGGCAGCTGGCGAGGGCGGCGTGAAGCTGCTGGCCGACGAGGCGCGAGGGCGGGCCGTGGTGCCGTGGTGCCGGGGGTGATCATGGGGAGGCACGGACGGGCGCCGCGACGGCCTGACGCGCGCCACTCCCAGCAGCCCCTAGCGGGGCCTCGCGGCAACGCTTGCACGGCCAGACGGCTCCCCGACGTTCCCTGGGCATGGGCCCACGGCGCCTGGTGGGTCATGTGAGGTGCTGGTGGTGCTGGTGCTAGCCTCAGGGCCTGCGAGGCGCCGTGAGGCTGGCTTCCTGGCGGGACCCCTACCGGCACCCCTACCCAGCGGCCCCATCACCGCCCGCCTGCCGCCGCTCACTCGCTGCAGCCCTTGTCGTTCCAGGCCCGCACGCGGAACTCGTAGCCCCTGTCCGGGGTGAGCCGCGCCACGGTGCGGGCAGTCAGGTCGCTGCGCCTGCGGGGCCGAGGAGGGGAGGGAAGGGGAGGGGTGTGTGAAATGGGGTGAGGGGTGGCGAGGACAGTGAACAAGTCCCGTGGCAGGCCAGAATCCCCATGTTCCCGCATGAGAGGGGCAAGGGCCGCAGGGCGGGCAGGCGGCGTCGGGGGCAAGGGGCTGGCGGCCCGGCCACCTCACGGCCAGCTAGCTCTTGGGCCTCAGGCCAGTGCACGGGGCTGCAGCCGGCCGGTGAGCCAGCGGGCCCTGGGCGCAAGGGCCGCGGGCCCTCCCCATGCACGCGGCCGCAGCCAGGCCGCCCCTCTGTGCTCCGCTACCGAGGGTGAGGAGGGGAGCGCCGGGCCCGGCTCCCCGCCTGCTGCAGTCTGCCAGCCGCCCCACATCCCGGGCCTCAGCCGCCCGCTGCCAGCATCGTGCCTGGCTGCCACCTGCCGCCCTTAGACGGACGGCCATGTGCCGCCGGCACTCCCATAGTCTGGCTACGGGCCAGCTGGCTCCGCAGCGCAGCGTCGTTGCCGGCCGAGCCAGCCACCCCGCGCCCGGCTCCCTCACAGCAGCAGTGCGGCACAGCTGCCCCGGGTACCGCTACACAGCTCGCCGGGGCTAGCCTGGCACGCGTGCGGCCAAGCCACGCCCATCTACCCCCGCCCCTGCCGGCCCCGGCGCCTCACCCTACGCTGGTCCAGTCGCCTGGCGGGTCCCGCTCCGGGCGCCACTCAACCTCAAAGTCCTCCACATTGAAGGGTGAGGCGTAGGAGGAGTCGATCTGCAGCCGGATCTGGGGCACGGCAGGGGCGCCCGGGGGGCGCGAGGGTTCAGACGTACCAAAATTCGCGTGCCAGAGGGACAGGGGGGGCACGCACAGGGGGCACAGCAGCACGGTCGGCTGGGGGACCGTTTCGACCTAGCGGGTGGAGCGGGCGGGTGGGTTGATCCCTGGCCAGCTAGGGCACCAGGGCCGGGTGGGGTCCCTGCCCTGAGCGCCGGCTCCATCTCGGGCCCTGTCGCATTGTGTCTCGCTGCTTGGGCCCTGGCGCGCCCGGCCGAAACGACCCGCGCGGGCCACCCCTCAACCGCCGCACCGCTCGCCCCTGGCGGCGCGGCACGTGCAGCCCCGGCAGCCTGCGCCCCTGACACCTGAGGCGAGCCCTGGCCCTGCGTGGGCCGCGGCGGCGGCAGCGCCATACCCCATGCCGGAGGCGCGTGGGCGCCAGCCGCAGGTTGGCCTCGCCCAGCAGCTGCCGCACACATGTACCGCCAAAGCCTTCGCCCGCCGCTGCCCTTCCGCCCGACAAAGCCTGAGCGCATGTACCGCAAAAGCCGACCGCTGCAGCTGCCAAAGCCTTCGCCCGCCCCTGCGCTCCCGGCCCTGCCGCGCCGCCACCTCTGCAATGTGGCAGCCTGCTTGACCCCCAAGTACCTGCAACCGCTGCCCATTCCTTCCTGCCCCCACCCCAGCGGCGCCGCTCACCCGCTTGCAGCGGACGTCCTTGACCTGCACCTTTGGCGGGTTGGGCCGCCTGCGGGTACGCCGCAGAACGGGAGGGCGCGGGTGCGGGCTGGGCGTCAGCGGCATGGAGCGAGGCCCATGTGCGGGGCCATGGGGCGCGGCTGGGCGCCCCAAGCCCTCGTCCTCCGCAGCAGCGCGTCCGCGCCAGCGGCCAGCCGCTCATGCTGGCTGTTCAGCCTCGTTGTGCGCAACGGGATGTGCAGCGCGGTGGGGATTGCGGGTGCCGCTGGCTTGCCTGCTGAGGTGGCGCTTCGTGAAGGGCAGCGTGGACTCATACAGGAAGGTTTTTACGTAGTTGTAGACGAAGGCTATGAGGTCCACTAGGAAAAGCCGGAATTCCAAGAGCTCCTTGTTGACCTTGCGGCGCAGCTTGCGCAGGTTGGGCAGGCGCCACGCCATGGCGCGGGGCCGCGGGGCCGGGCGTGTATGTGCCCTCCGTGGGGGAGGAGTCGGCTGGCCGCGCGACAACGCCGAAAGGGGTTCACAAGAAAATATTGAGCGTTGAAACCCTGGGGTGTCAGGGGAAACCGCGGGCTGGTCCGCGGCGCGCCGGAAGCTTGCGCGCGAGATCGGCGACCGCACGGAAGCAGCGCTAGACTCAAGAGGTAGGAGATAAGAAGAAATCGAAATGGCGCTTGTCGCCAGTGCGTTGACGCAGCTGCCAGGCCAATTTGGGCGAACCCGCTGGAACGCGAACCCCGATGACCTCTCGTCATGCCAAGTCGAAATGCCAGCGGCCGCCTTCACCCGCCATACTTTCGCCAATCCCATCTCTGCCTATACAGTGCCACACGAGGCAACAGACAGCACACCTGCTTGCGACTGTCACTCTCGACCCGTCCGCTGAGCGGCAGCTTCACAGAGCCCCGTGCGCCACTTGTAGCTGACAGAGGATGGAGGGGCTAGTTCTAGACCCTATGGCGTCGATGTCATCGCTAGGACAGGACCTCAGCGCATTCCTCAACGATGCTCAGTTTATCACGAACCTGGAGCAGCAGCCTTTCCTCGGTACGCCCGGCGGTGATGATACGTTGGCATTGAATGTCTGGTCCTGCCTCGCCGGTCGCCGAAAAGACTGCGAGTACCGAAAAACCCTTGCGGGCCTCGCTTCGCAGGCGAGCTCGACGCCATCGCCAGCCGGTTAGACATGCCATACGCTGAGGAGGCTGAGGCACTGCCGGAGCAGGCGGGTGCCAAGTGAGTTGTTGGTCCCGAGCGACGTGGCTGTGGCAGGTGGAACAGCGTGGAGCCCTGGCGTCACTGCGCACCTTCTACCTCCATTCCAAGCGTTATTTATCGCGTGCGCCTGCGCAGGGCGGAGGAGGCTCCTTGCACGAGTAGCGGAGAGCGCTCGGAGGATGGCGACGCGACCGCAGGCACGCGGACAGCTGGGAACGGCAAGCGCCGACGGCGGAATCGGACAGAGCGCCAGCAGGCGCTCAACCGACTAGCACAGCAGCGATACAGGCGAGTTTCACCGGTCTGGGCGCGCCGCTCCCTCTCCCCAACGCTGTCTTCGCCTACAGCTGCCCGCACGCCGCTTGCTGTATCACCCCATTAATCTGCGCTCCTCCCTTGTCGACCTCATTTGCTGTGGCTCTGCCTGCCCCGACCGGTCCGCTTTGCTAACCGGTCCTCCCACTTGTCCACATCCACCGCTCCCAGGCAGCGCAAGAAGGAGAAGGTGGAGGCGCTCCAGTCCACGGTGGGGACCCTGCAGCACCAGATGGACCGCCTGACGATGCTGGAGAACGAGAACGCGGGGTTGCGCTCGACAACCGCCGCTCTCAGCACCAGCGTGGTCGAGAAGGACGCCACCATCGGCGTCCTGCAGGTGGGCTCTTTGACGATACCCCTCCGATCAAGGCTTACACCACGGCGCCCAAATCGCGCGTCGCAGCCTACTAGCGGCTCCCCAGTACCACACTCGTGGCATTGCTGCTCACCGCCCTGTCCTGTTTCGTCCCAACCCCATGCAGGGCCAGCTGCGGCAGACGGCCGTGCTGCTCAAGGGCGCGCAGGACCGCGCCGCTGCCGCCGAGAAGGCCGTGGCGGAGCAGCAGCAGGTCATCGAGGCGCAGCGCGTGCAGCTGCGCTCCTCCACACTCGCCGGCGTGGACCCGCAGGCGCTCAGCGACCGCCTGCTCGCCATCATCAAGGAGGCCCTGGCGGAGGCGGGCTCGGCGGCGGAGGCAGGCGCGGCGGCGGGGCCTGGCGGCGCCGCTGGTGTGTCCGCCGCGCCGCTGGTGTCGGAGGCGCTGGTGGCCCACATCAGCCGCACGCTGACGAGCTGCTGCCGCGAGCTGGTGTACGCGACCAAGGGCAAGCAGGCGGGCGCGCCGTCGGCCGCCGAGCCGCCGTCGGCCATCCCCGTGTCGTGCTGCTGAGGCGGCGCGGCGGGTGGGGCGGTGGGACTGGGTGAGGTGGAGGCGGGCATGGGGAGCGGGCAGATGCAGCGGGCGGTACACGAGGGAAGGATGGTGCAAGTAGGCGAATCGGGAGGAGCGGATTGGGTTTCTTTGTGCGTTGGACTGATTGCTTCCATGTCACGGTGCGGTGTGTCAACGGAGACATCGTACATTTGTACGACACGAACAAGGCGGCGGCAGGTGTGCTTCAGCAGGCTGCGGGAAAGCGCGCGCTGCCGAACAACTGACTAGGAGCGGGTCATCGTAGGCAGGTCTCATACATGACAGAACTGAAGACAACTGGCGGCGGTAGGGCACGGCGGCCTCGCGAGCGGCACCGTAGTCAGGGCTAGGCGGCACCGGAGTCGGGGCTAGGCGGGCGCGCACACGTGACGCTGACGACCGTGTTTCATTGCGCCCTAAGGCGCGGCCTGTATCATTAGTTGCTGTAGAGCGCGATAGGAGCGAGTCAGCGCGGCGACTCGGCTTCGCCGTACGGCGTACGAATTAGACTGCCCCGGTATGGTCTAGAGACGCTGCAGCCGCGAGGAAAGATCCCCGGCAGTTGTAAGTCTACTGGTTGTCGCTCGGCCCAGTCCGGCCATGTTCCCACGCTTCAGCGGTGTGTTCGGCAGCGAAGCGCTGCTTCCACGGGTCCAGTGGGCACGCAACTTGGCGGCAGCAGGGGAAAACGGGTCGGAGGCTCAGAGCACAGGACGCATCACAAGCCCACACCCAGACATCCAGGGTTAAGCATCCTCGAGCACTAGCCCGGCCGCTGTTATCGGCGACGCGCAGTCAGGCGGTAGCAGCCTCAACCTGGTTGGGAGGTATGCAGACCCCCTCCCCTGTTCCAAGCGCGCGGCGGCGGCTCCCGGCTGAGTTGGTGTAATTCTCTGGTTGGGGTATCTTCAGGCAACAAACTGGTAACAAACTTGGAGCGAGGTCGTCGAACGGCTCGTGCCCTGAAACTATCATTACCGGTACACCGTGGCCCTCTGGCCATGAAAAGCAATCCACACCCGCAATACCCGCAACGTGCAATACTGGTCCGCAGCAGCAGCAGCAGCAGCAGCCACCTCGCAGCGCTGCCGCCGGGCGCCCTTCAGCACGCGCAACAGCGGTCCCCGCGGTCCCACAGTCGGCACTGGCAGCGCGGCCGGGACCGCAGCGCTGTCCTGCGCCGCGCGCCGCGGCCACATGATCCCGGCAAGCGTCGTGCTGCCCCACAGGCGCCAGCTGCAGATTGATTGCCCGTCAAACCGAAATGCCGCACAGCCCTGCCACCGGTACTCATGATGCTGCTACAAACCCAAACCCAAACCCGTAGCGTACAACCAGAGGCCCACCGCCCCGACCGGCCCGGCGCACAGCAGGGGCAGCCCAACGGCCGCGCCGATGTCGCGCCGCGCAACGGCGCGCCAGCTCTGACGCCGCGTCGTGCGCCACTCCCAAGCCGGCTCCCAGCCTGCGGCCCTCTACACCTCGCGGCCTCCTGCAAGCCCTTGCCGCCTCAACCCAGTCGCCCCGCCTTCACCCTCCGCATACTCGCACGCCACACCCCTGCTCGGGCAGCCCCATCCGGAGCTCGTCACACCGAACATGGCGGCGCTCCCTCGCCGCCCGCCAGCCGCGCCTGAGCTCCGCCAATGAGAGCTCCCTCGGCGCCGCCCATCCATATGCGCCCCCATGCGCCTCCGGCGGCCCCCGCGGCGGCACCTGCCCCCGGCGACCCCTACCCACGCGTTCCTCGGCCCCTGCAGGTGCTCGCCCGCCGCGCCGCGGGTGCTCGCCCGCCGCGCCTCACCCGCGCGTGAGCTTGTCGATGATGGTGTTTAGGTCGAGCGCCTTGCCGCTGGCCTGCAGGCTGGCCACGGCGCCCATGACGTCGCCGCGGCTGAAGCCCATCTGCGAAATGTCTGCGATGATCTGGTCCAGCGGCACCGTGCGGCTGGCGGTGCCGCCCCCGCCCGAAGGAGATGGCGCAGAGGCGGCTGCGCAGGTACAGGGCGCAGAGCGCGGGGTCGGGGGCAGCGGGCACACACATGGTTGATGTGGGTCGGGGCTGGGGCGCACGTGACAATGTGGGTCGGGACAGAGACACACGCGAGCATGCTCGGCCCATAGCCGCGCACCGTAGGCACCCCAGTGGCGAGTACCTGCATGGCCCGGGGGCTTGCGGGCCACCGCCAGCCTGTGCGCTCGCACGCTGGCGCCACTGCCCTAGTTCCCCACCTCGCTGACCCCATGCCTCGCAGTCGCACGCCCCGCACTCATGTCATACCGCCTCGCCACGTGGTCCGCCCCAAGCAGCCCGTGGCAACCCATGTTTCGAACCCGCGTGCCCAGCCCTAGAGCAGCCCCGCGCCACACTCGGCCAGCGCGTCACCAACCCGGGGCGTGCCGCTTGTGGAGTGGTACTCTATTGCGGCCCTATGAAGTTGACCACTCGCGCCCGCCCGTCCCCAGCCCCAGGCGGCAGCTACCCTGCCACGCGCCCCGCAACCCCACCCAGCCGCAGCCCCACGCCACATCCCCCTACCTCGGTAGCCCGGTGACGGCAGCGGCTGCTGCTGCGGCGGCCTGCCGTACATGCCCCCCGGCGGCATGGAGGGCACCACGGGCGGCGGCGGGTAGGAGTGCATGGCCGGCGGCGCGGGGTAGGCCACCATGGACGGCGGCGGAGGGCCGCCCGACGAGTGGGGGCTGGGGGCGGGCGGGGCGCCTGCGGGCGGACGGCAGGGCGGGCAGGGGCGCAACGGGCTGGGGTGACGAGTGCACGAGGGCCTCATGTGGCGAGTGGGGGTGCGACATGCGCCGTCCGCGCAGGGCGAGGTTCGGGTTGGGAGGGGCAGGGAGGCGGGAGGGGTTATCGGGCAGGTGCAGCGTCCAGGGCAAAGCACGGCCACGTGGCACCCGGGACGGTTGCCGTGGAACCCGTGTGACGCGAGGCACTGCACCCACCGGGCATGTGGCTGTGCGGCTGCATGACGGGCGCCGCGCCGTACGGCCCGGGCCCGCCGTACGATGGAGGCATCAAGGGCGCCTGCGGCGGCGCGCCGTAGGGCCCCGGCTCCGGCGACGGCGGACCCATAAGCTGCTGCTGGGACTGCTGCTGCTGGGGCTGCTGTTGCTGGTGGTGATGGTGAGGAGGCATCTGCGGCGGGCCCTGCTGCTGCATCTGCGGCGGGCCCTGCTGCTGCATCTGCGGCGGGCCCTGCTGCGGCATCTGCGGCGCCTGCGGGCAGCAGCGCAGCGCGGCACGGGCGTGTGGGATCAGGTCATCTTCGCACCAGCGCGGGGATCGCCCGCCAGGGTTCCAGCAGAGTTTCGCGTGTAGAAAGAACCTTTCCCAACAATTTCATCCCGCCTCCTCCCACCCCTTCGCAGCGAGACCACTTCCATCAACTGTGACCCATCGGGCCGCCGCACCCCCACACCTGCGCCTGGTAGGGGTAGGGCGGCACGCCGTAGGGCTGCTGCTGCTGCTGCTGTAGCTTGGGGTCCGGCAGAGGCGGCGCGCCGGGCATGCCCTGCATGGGCGCCGGCATGGGGTAGCCGGGAGCCTGCTGCGGCGGCTGCAGCTGTGGTTGCGGCTGCGGCTGCGCGGCGTAGGCCGGCGTTGGCGCTGGCGCCGGCACTGGCGCCAGCGCGGGCGCCGGCGCGGGAGCCGGCGCGGGTGCGGGGCCCGGTACAGGAGCTGGCGCGGCAGCTGGCGCCGGCGCCGAGGCCGCCGGCGCTGCGGCGGGCGCCGCTGGCGCCGGCGCCGCTGCGGCGGGCGCGGGCTCGGCGGCGGCCGGCGCGGCGCTCGCCCCGGGGGCGCCGCTGCCAGCGGAGCTCTGGGACTTGCCACGGGCCGTGTCGGACATCATAGCTAGCAGCTGCTGCGCCTCCTGGAGCTCCTGCCGGTCCCGCAGCGCCTGCACGTTGCGCTCCACGTCCTTTATGGCCATGTCCAGGTTCGTAAAGCGCACGTGAAAGTCGTTGGGCTGCGACGCCACCGTTTCGCGCAGCTCGTCGACGCTGGAGCGCAGCTCAGCGAGGGTCGTGTCCTGCGCGGCCATCTTCCGGCCCATGTCCTCGAGCACCGTGCGCAGGCTTCGCACAAACTTGCTGAACGTCGCCTCAAGAGCCGTCTGCACGCCCTTGTCGACCAGCGCCGCGAGGTCGTCGGGTGTCATAGCGGTGCCGGGCTTGCCAGTCGCGCCCGCTGCTGTTCCAGAGAGCGCGTTGGCGCTTGGCTCATCGGCTCCATTAGCCGAGATCATCGTCTTGCCCTTGGCCTCGGGCTCAGCGCCAGAGCCGTGCGTACCCGCAGATTGCGAGGGCTTCTTGCCAAGCAGATCACCAAACAGGTCGTCCTCCATGCTTCTGGTGTCGCTAAAGTGACTGCTGCGATAGCGCGAGGGTACTCGCAACGGAGGTTCGTCGGTGCCTAGATTTCTTCCGTTTTCTTCTTAGGCACCAGAGTTGCGGCTATAGGTCTGCGATACGTTCTGTAGGTGCGCAGTATGTAGGCTCGTAGAGCGGAAGCTACCGGAGCTGGGCCTCGCATCGTGTCAAATACCACACCCAGCAACCCGACACCTCCACGCATGCCTCCACGGCCCCCTTGACAGGGCCAGCTCCCTGTTTCTTCCACGACTGGCTGCAGTGGTTATTTTACACAAACGGCTTTGAATGAGCATAAAACGACTCAACCAGGAGAACATGAAGGTCGACAGCGTCGCGCTGGTGCGTCCCTTCGTCTGCCCTGGCGGCCAGGAGGGCCTCCTGCTCGCGGCAGCACACACACAAGCGACGGTCGCCATCGCCGGGTGCCGCGCCGGGCAACCGCCATTGACCCCGCTGCCTGCCTGCTAGGAAGCAAGCGAGCAACCTGCCCGCTTTGACTCAGGCCCCTGCTGCTGCCGACATTCCCGACCTCCCCCCCCCCCCCGCCTGCTGCCGGGCCGCCGTCCTGCCCAGGAGGTCCTCCTGGTCCTGCCTTCCTCCACGCCCGGCCCGGGGCCCCCCACTGGCACTGCACCCATCCAGTGCGCCCAACGCAGGCGATCTCCGGGTGCATGGCTGCTGCGTGCGTTCCCAACCGCGCGCGCCGCTCACTCTATCCGGAACTTGCCCTGCACCCAGGGGCACGGCATGTCGGGCAGGTCCTCCTCCTCCCAGTCGCGGTACAGCACGTCCCGCTTGCCCGGCTTGTCGCTAACGTGCAGCACCTGCACGAGGGGGACGGCGGGGGAGGGCACGTGGCATGCGGTTGGGGCACAGTGTGAGCGGTCATAGGAACCCCCCCCACACACACAGCGCTTGCACCAGCTACCGCTAATGCAGGTTCCTTCTGGGTTCGCACAAACCCCGCGGAGCGGCCGGCCGGCAGGGCGTGCAGCACAGAGGCTGCGCGCCACGTGGCGATGGATGAAGGTAATGTCACAACATGGCCTAGAGCCGCTCAACGGCATGCAGCAGCTGCGGCCCCGTGTGGCACACTTCGAGTGCCACGCTGGTTCTTCATGGAAGGCTTCCTGCAACCCGCATCATCCTTGACGTCGGCCAGCGGCCGGCGCCTCCGGTCCGTGCGTTGCTTCATGCTCCAACCGCACCATCACGGGCTGCTAGTGGCGCCCGTTGCACATGCACGTCCGGCCGTCCGCCCCCTCCACACAGCGGGCCACGCACCTGCGGCACGAGCAGCACCGCCGGCCGCGGCCCCGTGCTGCTGCCCGCAACGGCCTTGGCGTCGGCCAGTGCGGCCGCAGCGGCCTCCTCTCCGTCCTCGTTGTTGACGCGACCGTTGTCCTGTGTGCCGAGGGGCCAAAGCACGCCCAGGGCAGGGCAGGTGTTGGCTGCGTTGCTTGCCTCGGAGAGAACAGTGTCTATGGGGACCTCATGCGGCCGCCACGTTGCCCGGTGTGCACGAGTATCCTCGAGGGCGTGTGGGGGGGGGGGGCTACCGCGAGCTGCGCGCCCTGGGAGGCCGCGGAGCAGCCCAAGCATGGTGCAAGGCCGCGTTCACCACGCCGCGACCACTACCCGGTCATTTGCACAGTGCGGCCGAGGGCGCTCAGCATGGGGCAGGTCAAGCGTTGACGATGCCGCCTGCTTTTAAGGGCCTGGTCCTGCCGAGAGAGGCACCCATCACCGCAACCGAGGAACCTAGGTAGCCCTAGCTAACTGCGGCCCCGGGGCTGCCTGCGGCATCACTAGTC
>BDDC01000158.1:30065-40373 GCA_001662425.1 Chlamydomonas sphaeroides | reverse complement strand
GGGATGAAGGCGTGCCTGAGGCGTGACACCGGAAGCGCGGGGCTGAAGGACACAGGGGCCGTGGGGGGCAATTCCGGCTGGCATGCTAGCAACACCCGTGTCTTTGGCACCGTGCCACCGCGCGCTGGCCCCTCCCTGCGGCCCCGTTCCTGCCCCCACCGGAGCCCGCTCCCTCACCGGTCTAAGAGATACTTGGGGCTAGAGGCGAACTCCTGGGGTGCGGGGCAGGTGCCGTTAACAATGCAGGCGCTCCAGCAGCGCAGAACCCCCCGCACGCCTTCCTGCAAGGTGGGCGGTCGAGCAGCGCACAACCCCGCCCACGCCTTTCTGCGGCCGCCCCAGCCCCCGGCCCCACCTGCGAGGACCACACGCACGACATCTCCGGCCACAGCTGCAGCGCCTTGCGGCACACCTCCTCGGGAGCCATGAGCTGCGAGCAGGCGGGGGAGGCCAGGGACCACAGGCGGTAATAGAGAGCAGGGATAAGGGGGCCCGTGGGCCGGCGGGCGCGGGCCGAGGGGGGCCACGAGTGTTCACCCCGTGGCTGGATGGCTGCGACGGGACGGCGGGTGGCCGCCTGCAGGCCTGGGCGTGCGCTCACCGACACGTGCCCATAGCCCACGGATAGCGTATGCCAGTACGCCTGGAACGCAGCCTGGAGCCGCGTCTCCGTCAGGAGGATGAGCTCACGCTGCGGGGAGGCGGGGCCGGGGCCCCGTTGGTGCACACGCCCCGGCACGCCGCACCCAAGCCTGCCTGCCTGCTTAATGCGCCTTGCGCTGCCGGGACCCCACCCGATAGCTCCTGGCGTGAAGGCAGTCCTTGAGGCCCTGCAGGGGGTACACGTCGCCGCTCCAGTCCTGGACAGCCTGCGCGGGGGGGTGGCACCGAAGGCCCGGATGGTGACAAACTGTGGCAGGGTAGGTGCCCCGACGGAGAGCAGTGTATGCCACCGTAATGTTTGTAAGCTTCGCATGGATGCGGCGCGTTCACTTGCGTTTAACGAGCACATCGACGATTTGCTGCATGGCAGTCTCTGCCCGTCCGCGACATGGGGAAGCAGCTTCTGCTTTGCAGCTTTCCATTCTGGAACAGGTTTTTGCTCTTCCGCATAACAAGGTGTACGCAGTAGCACGATGGCGGTTGCAAGCAGCTGCAGCGCTCGCAGCCGGCACGCTCGCGTCATGGATTCCTCATAGCAGGTTTGGCGTCGAGGGTGCGTGGGGCGACGGGTCAACTTGACATGGCGACACGAACCCGAGAAGACCAGGGGAACCCCCAGCGTTACGTTGCCGGGTACTGTGCATGGACGGCGCACGACGGCGAGCGGCTCAGGTCCTGTGACCATGCTCGACACAGGATATGTGGCTTCTGGATTCGCTTTGTGCTTTGGCCTTAGCTCACAACATCAGGAAGTCTTGTTGTGAAAGCCAAGTAAAAGGGCACAGCGCCAAACAACGCACGGCGGGGAAAGGCACAGGCACGCTCGGGGCGGGGCTGTGGGCACCAGGAGTTATTATCAGTGACCTCAATGCCACAGAAACGTTGCATTTGTGACACTGCTACCATATGTTGTCACCCTGAACCGCCATAGTGCGGCGTGTAGGCAGGCGAGGAGGTGCAGAACGGTGCAGGCGGGTGCAGTGCCTTGCTTGGTGCACGCCAGGGGAGACACCGGCTGGTCCGGCTACCAGGAGCTCTCCTTTGGTGCACGCCGATCTATCGGGTATCCTGTAAATGGCCAGTGACCTCAGTACCACAGTGATGTTGCTACTTCCGCGGGCTACCTTGTGGGACATGAGGTCAGCGGGAGGTCCGACTTGCTCACGAGGTGAGCTCCCCTGACCAGGAGGACTCCTTCTGCCCCTGACAGTCACGTCGCCCAGCTCGCCACAAGCTCTCGCGCCATGCATGGCTGCTCATGGTGGCCGGTGGCCCGGTCGCCGGTGGCAGGCAGCCGGGCAGCCACGTAAACCGCGAGACACACGCTGACAGGCCCTGCCACACCAGGACACACCGGCGGTTGTCAGTTGCTGACATCGGCCCCAGAGCTGCGCAAGTTTCGCTGCAACCACCAGCAAATCATAAGTGGATTCACCACATGCTTCGACTATACGCCCCGGGGGCGCGTTGCGCTGTTGCGTGCGAATTGGTAATCCGTAACGGAACAGTCGGTGCTGTGACGCTTGACAATGCGCCACAGCTTGGCCCAACCGAGCAAAACGGACATACTTGTATATGTACAGCTAGGCAATACCGTCTTCTGCGGCCATCGCGGACGAGGTCCGCCGTGCTAGAGCATTCCGCATCACCAGCGACGCCCGCTGCGAGCCGAGCGCTGCGGCGCGCAGAGGCGCTGGCGCTCGCCATTCGCAATGACGAGCGCATGGGTACTCCAGCCGGTGCTGAATGTCGGTACGTCGGCGTGTTTAAAGTTCGTCGCAATCCATGCTCCTGCACGGCATCCCAGCCATGTATGAGCGTATGCCTGCCTCTCCCCAGGCCTCCAGATCTTGCTCATTGTGGCCATGGGATGGACCTTCGCGCGTCTCGGCTTCCTGTCGGCGGGTGCGGCCCGCCCTGCGTTCACTCCCGGGCCCGCTCCGCCGGCACCTGCCGTCGGCAGCCGCCCGCTTGACGCCCACCGCCGGCCCCCGAGGCCTGCCTCAGCCTTCAACTGCATTTCACAGCTCTCCTTAGCATGGGCGTGGTGCAGAGCCATCCTATCGGCTAGCCAGCAATCATACGCTGCCCGACGCGCCCCCGCGACACGCAACACTCCGGGCCCCTCTCGGGGCCACTTTGTCCAGCGCTCGGCCCCAGCCAGGCCCCTCCTTTTCTCAGCATCTGCGCCGAGCGAGAGACGGATGAAGGCCCGTCGAGCTGCCTGCTAATCCACCCCGCTCTCAGCACACCTCGGCGGATGGCTATGTTCGCGACGTCCTGGGCGCGTCACGCGCCAGCCGGCACGCTCACCGACCGCCCCGCCCCCGCCCCCCTCCTCCGCCCTCCGCCCCCGCCTCTGCGCAGACGTGTTCATGGGCCAGATCAACGCCTTCATCGTGCGGGTCGCCTTCCCCACCATGGCCATCTATCTGCTGGTACGGCGCCGTACCTGCAGCACGTGCAGCCTCCTGTGCCGTACAGCCCCCGTACAGCCCCCCCTCCGGCGGCAGCGACAGCCTGTAGTGTGGCGGTGCAAAGCCTGCGCAGCCAGCACCCATCGCCCAGCACCCCTCCTGGCTTTGTCCTTACGCACCGCGTGCTTACGCACGCCCTGCTGCAGGGCATCAAGCTGGACCTGCGCGACGCTGAGGCCTGGCGGTGCGGGGGTTGGGGCCTGCATGGTCCGGCGTGCTGGGCACGGCTGGCAGCACCCTGCTGGCTGGCTGGGCGCCTCCAGGGAGGGGCGGAGGGCTCGTGTGCGGAGGGCGGCTTATTGGGCGGCACGCGGCGGGGCAGCGCAGCGCCCGGGGCGGCCGCAGGTCGCAGGGCCCGGGCGGCCCCACCGCTCGCCGCTGCGCCCCGTGTGCTGCAGCCTGCCGAAGCCCCCCGTGCCGTCCCCCCTGCCGACCCCCCGTGCCGTCCCCCCTGCCGACCCCCCGTGCCGTCCCGGGCCGTGTCCGGCCACCTTAGGTCGCTGGGCGCGTACGCGCTGTGGGCGGCGGTGGTGCAGGTGTGGGCTTGCAGATGGGAGCCGGGGCAGCTGTCGGCCGTACGGTCGTGCGACGGTGGGGCTGGCCGCAGGCGGCGCACGTACGGTACGGGCGAGCGGGCATGCGCCAAGCGCGTCGCCTGGGCTGGCGCCGCCGGGGCATGCAGCGCTGGGGGCATATGCGGCGGCGGGCGCTCCTCTTCGCATGACCTGAGCATGAGCCTGAGCCTGAGCATGACCTCCCGGCCAGCCCGCCTGCGCTGCCCGGACCCCATCGCCCCGTCGCCGCCCCCTCCTCCCCTCCTCTCTATCGTCTTCCGACTATTCCTGTCCTGTCCCATGATAGCCGGCCCTCGCTCACGCCTGCCCGCCTCCCCCCGCCGCCAGGCGCTCATCTGCGTCTATACGTGGCTCGCCAGGGGGCGCAATGCGCGACACGCGGGGGTGCTCAACCTGGTGCTCACGGTGGGGTGGGGTGCGGTGGGGTGGGGTAGGGCGGGGTGGGGTGCCACGGGGCCGCGGAGATGGGCGGGGCTGCAGGGGCCCGGGTCGTCGGCCCAGGGTGCGTGGCACGACCACATCACGCCAGGCTGCATAACCTGGTGCCCACGATGGGTTGGGGCGGTTGAGGGCATGAGGGGGGGACGTGCGTTAGCGCGAAGGGTTGCTGCAGAGGCTCCAAAGGCTTGGTTCGAGGCTGCGCACCGGCACGGGCCCCCATGGGGCCTGCCAAACCCGATGGCCTTCTCCCTCGCGCTCCCACCCACGAGCCCACACACGTCCCACATGCGCACGCCCATCCGCCTCCTTGCCCCCCCTTCCCCTCACCTGGCCGCCTGCCTCCAGTCCAACAACACCGTCATCGTGGGGATCCCCCTCCTCAACGCCACCTTCCCCGACGTGGGCGGCAGCCTGGCCATGCTGAGCGGTGCGCGCGGGGGCGTGGGACATGCATGCATCCGCCGTGGGCCACAGGTCGGGGGCGGGGAAAGGGTTACTGGCGCGGATTGGCTGGGTCAAGTGCACAAGGCCCACGCGCGGACCCCGCGACGTGCCACAATAGGACTAAGGCAGGGGCCCGGGGCCCGGGGCCCGGGGCACATGACTTCCACCGAGAGGTATGATTGCGGGATTCTGCGGCAGTGTCTGTGCGCTTGTCCATGCGTTCCCATGGTGGCCCCTGCCAGTTGCCCGCACCCCTCGCAACAGGTCCCCCGTGCCTCCCTCCCTCTCTCCGCCCCTCCTTCTCCCTCCCTGCCCTCCTTCCGCCACCCCACCAGCCTTCGTGCTGTTCCTGCAGGCCATTCCCTTCTCCATAGCCGCCTTCGAGGTGGACAAGTGGACGGCCGAGGGCAAAGCACGGCAGGTACGGCACGATGGCTGCCGTACAGTACGGTAGCAGTACGGCAAGGTACGGCAGCGACTGCATCACCCGCCCAAAAATCACAAGCCGCACCTGATGCCAGGCCGCAGTGGCGGCCGCCGCAGCGGTCGTGTCCGACCCTCCCACCCCGCGGCGGGAGCTGCCTGGCCGCGTCATGACCCCGGCCTGGGAGGAGGAGCAGGAGGGCGCGGATCCGCGAGGGCACCCGGCATTCAAGGCCGTCCTCCATGACGGAGTTCGGCACGCCACCACAGCCGCCGTCGCCGCCGTTGCGGAGGCCTCGGCCGGCGCTGGCGACAGGTGCTTGTGCGGCGCGGTGCGCGGGTCTGCGGCCCCTGGGGTCGCGTTGCCAAGGAGCCCTGGCCGCAGCACGGTCGCGCGGCCGGATGATAATGAGGGCGGCAGCGCTCACCGCCGGGCGACGGCGGCGGCCACGGCTCTGCCGCCGACGGAGCTCCCATCCTGCGCGACGCTCGGGGCCGCCGCTGCCCCTTCCGTGGCCGCGTCGACACCAGGCGCAACGCAAGCGGCGACTGGCGGCGGCGGCAGCGCGGCCGAGCCGAGGCCGGCGATGGTTTCAGCTGCCGCCGCCGCGCCCCCTCCCAGCACGCCAGGCATGCCGTACATCAACTCGGCAGACCACCGCTCGTCAGCGGATAGGATCCGACTGGGGCCCACGGCAACGCCATCATGCGGCACACACTGGCCTTGCGGTGCTGCCGGCGACCCCGCCGCCGCTTCGCTGCCCGCGCTCCGCTGGCCGCCCGGCATCGATGGCGCGCCGCCGCTACGCCCACCGCCTTCCGTTGCTGCATCCATCGCATGTCGTAGCGGCGCCAGCAGCGGCGGTGCGGCCGCTGTTGGGTCGCCGGACATCGGCGGCTCGGGGGCTTGGGCTGGGCCCGTGGCTTGTGACGTTGTCGTTGGCGGCGAAGGCACGGGCGGTGGCAGTAGTGGCAGTGGCAGCGGCGGCGGTGGCGACGGTGGCGATGGCTGCAAGGCCTCGCAGCTGCCTCCCGACGCGGCCAAGGTGGTTACCGATGTACGGCTGCTTGTGGACGGACTGCTGTTGTCACCGCCCTCCTCGTCATCTGAGCGCGAGGCGCCAGGGCCCCAGGTGCGGCGTGTGTGTGTGTGTTTAGGCAAAGAAAACATTTGTGTGTGGGCGGGGGGCGGCGCCGCGCCACGGTGCAAGTCATCGGGCACGGCAGCGGCCGGGGGCTGGGGCATGGAACAATACGCAGGTGGCTCAGGGGCGCTGCAGCTAGCCGCCCACCGCGGCGTCTATTCGCGGCGCCTAAAAGCCCGGGCCCCTTGGCGTGCCGCCCCTGCTTGGGTCCGTTCCCGTGCCCGACCCTCAGCTCGCGACTCTGCGCGGCCGGCGGCTAGCGGCCACCGCCGTGGTCCGGCGGCCGGCCGGCCGGGCGCCAGAGCTGGGGCGGTGGCTGCGCCAGCGGTGGGCTGCGCACCGGCGGTGGGCGACCATCAGCTGGGTGGTGTTCAAGGTGGGCCCTTACGGCGGGTGGATCGATGCCACACGCAGTCCGGGCAACCGCGCAGTCTGCTGCCGTTCGCTACGTGTGCGGCGACGGCCTCGCCATGTGCCCACCCGCCCCCCTGACGCTGCCCCCTTTCCGATAGATTGTCCCATGCATGCCAATGCGCTTACTGACCGGTCAAAAGTAAATGCGGCTTGCTTGGCGCCAGCCCCAGTCCCCGGCTAGCCCGATGCTTGCGCGGCATCCTTGGCACAAAACACCTGGTCCACCCTTTCCTTCCCCTCCGCCCCCAGAACCCGCTGCTATGGTCGCTACTGGTCGCACTGCTCATCAACCTGTCGGGGCTGAGAGAAGTGCTATACACGGGGGGCAAGCACTACAGGTAGGTAGGCGTGTGCACGTGGATTTGAAATTCTCCGGGGACGGCGTGCCTCTTGCTGCCCCCGGTGCTGACCGGACCAACGCGGCGCGGCCTGCACTGGCTGCAGCGCGCCAGGGGCGCGCGGTGTGCCGGCCCATCCCTGACCAGCGGCGTCGCGGTGCGTGCCGTATCAACGGGGCTAACCCTGCCTGCCCCTCACAACAGCCTTTTACCTCCCCCGCCCACACACATCGTGCCCTCCCCTCCAACCCCCGCTCTCCCCATCCTCCCATCCCTTCCACCAGGCCCGAGATGGGATGGATCGGCGGCGCGCTGTCCTGGCTCAGCGGCATCATGGTGCCCGCCGCGCTCTTCGCCAACGGGGTGTGGCTGCACGGCAAGACCTTTGAGCGCAGCGTGCTCACCCAGGTGCGTGGCTGGCTGGGTGGGGCACGCAAGCGGGCAGGGAGGCAGGGCCGTGGCAAGCCAGCAGGGCTGCATCGACGTACCGGTATCCAGAGTTTGCTGCGCAGGGAAGGCAGGGAAGGGAGGGTGGTGGGCAGCGGCTTGTCAGCAAGCAAGCCGGCGGGGCCGGAAGGCCAGAAGGCGGTGGCGCGGGCGGGGGGGCCGAAGCAAAGCGCCCCGGCCTCCCCGCCCACACGCTCGCGCGTGCCAGTGCCCAGCACCATGCGGGTTGAGGCACGCATGCCGCGCCCCCGCCTGCCGCCCTCCTCCCCCCTGCGCTTCCATCCAGGCCCTGCTGCTCACCGCGCTCAAGCTGCTGCTGCTGGCGCCGCTGCAGCTGGCGGCCGCCGCCGCGGTGGGGCTGCAGGCGGAGGCGGCCATGAGCCTGCTGCTGCTGTCGCTGTGCCCCGTGGTGTGTGCATGGGGAGGGAGGGAGGGAGGACTGCTCAGTGCATGCCTGGCGGGTCGGCCGTGTGCGCATCGCTGCCGCTTACTTGGGATGTGTTGGGCACCTGTTGTGGGCCTCGCGGGCTTGCTGGTTCCTGTTGACAGTCTTTCGTTTTTGGTCCTGCGGCTAGTGGCGCGGTGGGCCCTTGGCTGGGTGGACTGGGAAGGCTGGGAGGAGGCCACGTGCGAGGGCCTGGCCCGGCCCCACCGAGCCCGCACGTGACCCCTTCCATGGCCCGCACGCACCTCACCCCGTACGCGTATCCCCGCCCCCGGCCAGGCGTCAGCGTCCTTCGTCATCGCCTCACAGTACGGCCACGGCGCCGACGTCGTGACCGCAGTGACCGTGCTCGGTATCGTGCTGATGGTGCCCGTCGTACTGGCGGCGCTGGCCATCCCGCGGGTACGGAATGAAGGACTCCAGACGCACGTCCCCTGCATGGCTGTGGTGCAAGGCATGGCGCGCGGGCTCACACGAAACGTATGCCGCGCCCGTACCCCTGTGACACTCCTGACGGACTGCCGTACAGGCGCTTGGGCTGTACGACTACCACATTTCGCCGCACGCCGCATCATCGCTTTGAGCGGCGACGAGCGAGGCGCGGTCCCCAGGCTTGAGGTGGCGGAAATCTGGAAGCAGCACGGGAAGCGCAGCGTGCCGTCCGCCGGTCGGAGTCTCGTTTGTACCTCATGGCTGGCTCCGGCTTCTTTTTGTCCTGTAAAAAAAACCTGCAGAATGTGCCGGGCTGATGGAACGCGCGCGGGCCACTTAGGTTCCATGAGCCACCGCCCGCGTTTCCGCCTCAACGCCGCTACCGTTCGGAGCTAGGCGCGCTAGGGCGATTGCCGTTGGTTGCATGTTGGTGGGGCGTTGCCGCCGGTTGGCGATTCGCGGTCGGGCTTGATGCGACGAGCAGTCGGGCATGGCCACATGCAGTGCGCGTACCATGCGTGGGCGGCGGCGGTGCGTGGCGTCGGTGCGTGGGACGCAGTGGGGCCTGTACGCCTCGCCTCAGCGTGGAGGGGACCTGCGGCCACGGGGTTAGCGGGTCAAAGGCCAGCTGGAAGTCACGACCACCACGCATTGGCCAACGGCTCAGTTCAGCTGTCCCAGTCATCGCGTTCGGCGCTGGTGTCAGTCGCAAGTCCGGCGGGCAACGAGTGGAACGGCCGCTAAGCGGCGCACAGGAGAGTATTGTAGCAGCGATCCCTCCTCACCTCTTCTCCGGACATCCTGGTAGCGGGAAGGGACGAGGAAGACGTGGCGCTGCAAACGGAGTGCACCTTCGCTGGAAGGCGCACAAACATCAATAGAGAGAGAACGGCGACCAGAGGGGCTCGGACCCTCAACAGTATGTAATGTGATACAGACTGCTTGGCCTATCCATGTCGCCCGGGCGGCTTTATACGGCCCGCCTGCCGTGTTGCATGAGGCACGTACCCTGCCTCCAGGTTCCCCGTGTCCACCCCCGCGGGTTGTACGTTCCCTTCTCCCGTCACGCCTAAGGTACTGGCGTGCGGCTGAGAGGTGTCTCCTACAAGTATGGTTATGCGTGTGCCACCGCATTCGCGGCATACATACCTTGATGCATCGTGCATCTCTTCCCGGTGCTTGCTCTGCGGGAGCCGCCCTTGCTTCAGGTCCGTCCCCTGCGCTTATGCTGAGTCAGGTGAGATGGTTGACATCCTCCTGCGATACCGGTCGGGGGTCGTACGTGTCAGGGTACGTGGGCAACTGGGCATGTCATTCCAAGCAACCCCGCCGTCTTCACAGCATCCCATCACATAGCCAACTATGAGCAATCGATGATGCGAGCTTGCGTGCTGCGAGCGCTGCAGCTGCTTGCAACCGCCATTGTGCTACTGCTGACCGCTTCTCACGCGGAAAAGCAAAAGACGGTACCCGGATGGAAATTCGCAAAGAAGAAGCAGCTTCCCTACTTCGCGGACGGGCCGAGGCTGCCATGCGCCAAGTCGTCGATGTGCTCCTTGAAGGCAAGAGGACGCGCCGCATCCGTGCGAGGTTTGCATGCGACGTTGCATCGATATATGATGCAATTCCACTGGGGTGCCTACCTGGCACGACGATGTGCCATCATCCTGGCCTTGCTGCCACCCCCCGAGCAGGCCGTCCAGGACTGGAGCGGCGACGTGTACCCCCTGCAGGGCCTCAAGGACTGCCTTCATGCCCGGAGTTACCGGGTGGGGTCCCGGCAGCGCAAGGCGCATGCAGCAGGCTTGGGTGCGGCATGCCGGGGCGTGTGCACCAACCGGCCCCGGCCCCGCCTCCCCGCAGCGTGAGCTCATCCTCTTGACGGAGACGCGGCTCCAGGCTGCGTTCCAGGCTTACTGGCACACGCTATCCGTGGGCTATGGGCACGTGTCGGTGAGCGCACGCCCAGGCCTGCAGGCGGCCACCCGCCATCCCGTCGCAGCCATCCAGCTACGGGGTGAACACTCGTGGCCCCCCTCGGCCTGCGCCCGCCGGCCCACGGGC
>BDDC01000158.1:8191-30055 GCA_001662425.1 Chlamydomonas sphaeroides | reverse complement strand
CGCCTGTGGTCCCTGGCCTCCCCCGCCTGCTCGCAGCTCATGGCTCCCGAGGAGGTGTGCCGCAAGGCACTGCAGCTGTGGCCGGAGATGTCGTGCGTGTGGTCCTCGCAGGTGGGACCGGCGGCCGCAGAAAGGTGTGGGCGGGGGGGGGGTGCGCTGCTCGACCGCCCACCTTGCAGGAAGGCGTGCGGGGGGTTCTGCGCTGCTGGATCGCCTGCATTGTCAACGGCACCTGGCCCGACCCCCAGGAGTTCGCCTCCAGCCCCAAGTACCTTTTAGACCGGTGAGGGAGCGGGCTCCGGTGGGGGCAGGAACTGGGCCGCAGGGAGAGGGCAGCGCGCGGTGGCACGGTGCCAAAGACACAGGTGTTGCCGGCATGCCAGCCGGCATGCCCCCCCACGGCCCCTGTGTCCTTCAGCCCCGCGCTTCCGGTGTCACGCCTCAGGCACGCCTTCATCCCGCGGGCCGCCCGGCTGGGCTACAACGTGCTGTTGCTGGACAGCGACTTCCTCTTCCTCAACGTGAGGGCGGCAGCGAGGGGGCGACGTGACGGCCGCAGGCTACACATACGGCGGGCCCAAATTCCCACTGCCTCTGTTGTGGGACATGTTGTGCCCATTGCTTGATCAACCCTGCGGCGTGCTGCCCTCTTTATCCCCCCCCTTACCCCTGGGCAGGACGTCTACTCCTACCTGCGGGCGCCGCCGCTGCGGGATGCGGAGCTCATAGCGCTGCGCGACCCCAACATCAACTGGCTCAACTCGGCAATCATGTGGGTCGGGCACGCCTCCCTCTTCACAGCGCGCCTGCCACAGCCAGGCAGCTGGGGTCACTGCGCCAAAGAGGCCCTGGCGCTAAGGCTGGCCCAGGGACTGGAGAACGCCATTTGCCCACGTGGTCTGTTGGCCTTGACGGGCCGGCGGTGCACGAGGCCCCCACACCGCCACTATGGGCCTTGTAGTAGCATGAGGGACCATCCTTCCGCCGCGCTGCCGCAGCTACTGCCAGAACGCGCGTCCCGACGGCCCCGCCGTGTGGATGATGGCCGAGGTCATTGAGCGCCTGGAGAGGTGCGGGCTGGGCGTACAACGTTGGCGGCCACAGCCGCCCGGCGTCGCCGCGTCGCATGCTGTGGCAGGCGTCGGGGCAGGAGGCTCCATACCGAGCGATTGACGCGTCGTGCCTTCCTGGTTTGCTCTGTCGCCCCAGGTGGGCGGAAGACAAGGAGGGCTTGCGGCGGAGGGGCAAGCCGGATCGGTGCTGGGAGCAGATGACCATGAGGTGAGGGGCAGGTGGCGTCCCGCTGGTGAACGCAATGCCTGCCCAATGACGTAAAGTTGGTTAAGAGTGTCGCGGCGTATTCTCAAGGTGTATGAGGCGAGGACTAGCTCCAGACGGGCTTGAAGTTGAGCGCGCGGCGCCCGGTGTCCAGGTCATCAGGCGGTGGATATCAGTGGGCGGGGACAGGGCCTTACTGGAGCCGCCGCGGCGCCTGGCCGCCTGCCCCTCCCCCAACTCCCCTACCTGCCCCATGCCCCATCCTCAGCGCCATGGTCCACACGCGCTTCCGCCCTGCCCCAGCCACCTGCTCCTGCTCCGCTACCCCGCGCCCCGCAGCGACGCGCTGCTGTCCGCGGTCATCGGGCGGCCCGTGGCCTACGGGTGCTGGGATGATGTGAGGACGCCGGCCACGCGGCCCGGCTTGCGTTCACAGCCACCTTCCGCTCGGGCTCTCTCTTTGGGTCTCGTCGGGGCAGATGGCTCACAGGGATCCCCCATCATGGCTGGGCCTGGCGCCACGGGGGGCAGTTCATCGTCGATGGCCACGGTCGCCACATGCCACCTAGCACGGTCGCCTCTGACCCCTGCCGCCAGTCCCCTGGTCATCGCGCCGTGTGCTTGGTTTGCTGCGCGCAGCCGGACAACGAGACGTACCGCATTGAGTGGGAGGGCGCCCACAAGCGGCTGTTCGGGTACAACGACACCAACGGTCTTGACATGACGGAGTACATGGAGGTACGGTGCAGTACGGCGATGTACGGCAGTGCGTCACAGGGCGGGTGGCGCACGTGGCTCGCTCATGCATGAACGCCGCGCTGCTGCAGGGGCTGCGCACGAGTCTCCTGCAGCGCCTGGAACTACTGAGATCCCCTTTGCCGCTTGGCAAGCGGCCGCGCCCTGTAGCGCCTGCGGACTGGTGCCCCTATCGTGCTGTGACACCCGGACCCCGCCTGGCCCGCCCTGCACCCACGCGTGCTGCCTGGGTCCGGCGCCATGTTGTTGGCGCCTGGCCCTGGCCCTGGCCCTGGCCCTGGCCCTGGCCCTGGCCCTGGCCCTGGCCCTGGCCCTGGCCCTGGCCCTGGCCTTGGCCCTGGCCCCGGCCTGCCTTATTTCGTATGAGCGCGAGTGATGTACAGGTCGGAGCAACGAGTCTGAGTCGTATGGCCCCGCCCGGCCCGCAGGCGGTGGCCGTGCCCTGGCCGGAGGACCTGGCAGCTGCGTCGCCGGCCGGCTTCAGGCGCCTCAACAAGGCCGGTCTTGTGTTCATGCAGGTCATCCAGGTGCCCAATGCCAAGGTGGGGAAGGGGCCTGGATGTCGTTGTAAAGCGGCTTCGAGTACCGGGAGGAGATGCGATGGTTTGTGTTTCTGAGGCAGGGGAGGAACGTGTTGGTGCAGGGGGGCCATGCACGCGCCCCAAGTCTGCAGTGTTGTGTGGCGCGGCGTTGGGCAGCACGGGAGCAGAATGCGAGCAGCAGAGTGCGACACGGGACACAGCGCCGCCTCAGGGAAGCACAACCCAAGGCCACATGCCTCATGTGGGCTTGTCCGCCAACGTGTTTGTTGGGCCCCCGCAGGGCGAGTGGCCGCCGGAGCTGGGGTCGCGGCTGTGGCCGGAGAAGCGCGGGCCCAGGGCGCAGGCCTGGGTGAACCTGCTCAAGGTGCGGCTGGCGGGGGTCGTGGGCGGGGTCCGTTGGGCATTGACGGGCTGCGGGCATGTTAAGGGTAGGTACTGGTACGTTCCCCACCCCGCACGCTGGCGGCTGCCTGCGCTCCGTGGGTCCTTGGCACTTCTCTCGTAACCCCTTCATCCTACCCCTTGCCGGCATGTGCCGCTTGGCGCGCTGCCCGCAGTCGGACGGCTGGCCCCTTTGGCCCGACCCAGATGACCCTTCAAAGGTGGGGCGCTGCTGGGCGGCGCGGGCGTGCGTGCCAGGCACCCGTTGGCCGGCCCTGCTCATCGTATGTCGTGCCTGCGCCCTCAGGCCGCCGCGGCCGCCGCTGTGAAGGAGCTCTTCGCCTTCCTGCCCGCATGGATTGGTATCTCCTACGGTACGTGGGTTGCGGCGGGACCAGCCGGTGCCTCAGGCAGCGACGGACCCGGACCTCGGTGCAGGCTGCCTAGTGCTAGCTAGCCCTCGTACATCGATTCTTTTATTAGATTGACGATACAACGTCAGTTGACTCTACCAACTATCGGAGCATGATCGATGGCTGCCTGGGGCCTGAAGCTTGCAGCCTGCGGCCAACGTGCCTGGGCTATCCGCATCTCGCTGCGAGTGCACCCATGCTCCTACGCGGCTGCCCACACCCCTTAGGCCACGAGGGCAACAGCGGGCTGTGGAGCAAGGTCCTGCTGGAGGAGGCCAACGCCAGCTCGCCCTACGCCTACTCCCACTTTTACTTCACGCCCGGCGGCGCCCACAACAAGCTCACCGTCAAAGTGCGACTCGGCTCCTCGGGCTTGCGACCTCCATCTCTGTTCCCACTCCTCCCTACCCTGCCGACTCGCTGCCTTTCACTGTTACACCGCAAAGCGGAGGTCGCCGTTTCACAGCCAGGGGGGCAATCGGCATATCAGAGCGGATTGGTGCGCTGGGGCCCACGGCTCCTCAGTGCTTCGATCCGCCTATCCCACATACCCTCAGATACCGGGCCGCATGGCTCGGGTCAGCTTCTAGCATCACGCAGCGCATGCCGCGGCTTTCAAACTACAGCTGCCCCCTCGCTTGTCTCGCCCCTTGCCCCGTGCCCTTGCTTGCCCCCAGATGGCCAACAACCACTGGAACTGGGAGCTGTCCCACAAGCTGCGGCCCCACGGAGGCGTCTACTTTGCATCCAGCGCACATGCCCCCGTACCCGACGTGCTAGCTTACGCGCCGGAGGTGGAGGGCCGGGCGTGGTCCAGCTTTGAGGAGTGGGACAACGCAACGAGGGTGCGCGCCTGGGGGGTGGGGAGCTGGTTAGGCCCCGGGCTGCGCGCCGGGTCAAAGGGTTGTTGGTTACGTCCGTGCATCCCCGAAAATTATTGTGGGTCAGGCCGACGCAAGCTTGACGCTCTCTGTGCCGAACCGCCTGTCCCGCAGGCGCTGGCCCGCCTAGCCATGGCCATGGGCCGGGCGGTGGCCTACCCGGCGCCGCGCTGCAACCAGAGCTGGCTGGTGGGGGGCGGAGACGCCGTCGCGCAGCTGCCGCTGGGCATTGACAACCAGGTACGGCGTATGGGGCACCGCTCATTCACGGGCAGAGAAGGGCACCGCGGCCCCCTTCCGCCACGGCGGTGAATGGCGCGCAGCTTCCATGCTGCGCCGCAAAGCCCCATGGCACGCACTGCGTCTGGTGTCGCCACCCCCGTCCCCGCCCGTACCCTTGCAGTGGAGCGAGTGGAACATCCCCTACGCCCGGCCTGGGAAGGGCATCGCGGGCCTCCGCTGCATGCTGGGTGGCTACCTCATGAAGGGGTGCCTGGCCAGCAGATGGTGGGGGCAGGCAGGGATGGGGAAGGGGAAGGGGAGCACGAGGCGCAAGCTGGGTCCGAGGGCGCCAGGGCTGGGGCTGGCCACACACAGCGCTGCGCAGCCAGCGCGCCGCGCGGCTCGCCCGAACCCTGGAGCCGCGTGCCCTTCAACTCTGCCGCGTGCCCAGACCGCCGGGCCCGTCTTTGCTCAGCCCAGCACCTCTCCAGCCGTCCCTCTCTCCCTTCCCCCGCAGGTACTTTACGGGCGGTCTGCTGGGCGTAGAGTACGACCACTACCTCGAGCAGGACACCAAGAACGGTGGGGCCGTGGAGACGGTGCCGGCGGAGCTGCTGGCGGCGCCCAAGGGCGGCGCAGGGCACGAAGTGGATGCGCTGGCGGCGACGCTGATGAAGCGCTTCGGCGGCCCCGGCATCGGCATGACGCACCCACGACAGGTAGGGAGCGCTGGGTCCGCCCTCAGCGCTTGCGCCAGCATGCGTGTGTGGGCTCCCCTGAAGGTTGCCCCGTGCGGCTGGCCCCGGGCTCTCTCGTCCAAGGGCCGCAACCAAAACTTGTCAACCCGGGATTGCCTGGACCCACCCAATGCAGAGAAATCGCCCGGTCGACGACGCAGCAGACAACGCCGCTGCGGCCGCGCTGGCCGACGCCAAGGCCGTTGCGGGCAGCAGCACGGGGCCGCGGCCGGCGGTGCTGCTCGTGCCGCAGGTGCGTGCCCTCAGGTTGTGGGCCCCTGTGTCCCATGGGCCATGGCGCACGCCCATATCGTTCATCATTGCTTCGCTGCGCCGCAACCATGCCGTACGGTACGATTAATGGCGTACGTCACGATCGTCGCATGCCCTCGCTTGCCCCTCGTGCAGGTGCTGCACCTCAGCGAAGCGCTCGGCAAGCGGGACGTGCTGTACCGCGACTGGGAGAAGGAGGACATCAGCGACGTCTCGTGCCCCTGGGTGCAGGGCACGCTGCGATTGCCGCCGTGACAATGACGATGCGCAAGTGCGCTGCGACAGTGCGCAGAATCGTGTGAACTGAGAGCTGTGTGCGAGCTTAGCTAGGAGCGCTAGGCTCAAGGTGCCCAGAGGCGCGGTGACATGTAGGGCGAGAGACATGGTAGTCACATGGCTTGTTGGAGGGCACGTGCGTGCTTTGCAATGTCGACAGAATTGTTTGGTTTGCCAATTGGTGGATGGGCCGCAAGGGTTTCGGCCACGACGGCTGGCTTGGGGCCCCCTCTGACGGCTACAGTTCTGCAAGGGGTCGTGTGAGTCAGATTGCCCTAGTCGTCGTGCTCTGGTTGCCAAGACGGCTGGCATGGGGGCCCCTGACGGCTCGAATGACGAAACTGGGATGTGCATTGTCAGGTGCCTTGAGCCTGGCGCGCGTTCTGGCCATGTGTCCGTGCACATGTGGCGTTGCTGGACACTGCTTGGTTGTCAATCACTCACCCTTCAGCAGGGAACGGGCCATACAGCCGTGCCTACAGCCTCGAATTGGCCTTCGCAGACGTTCGTAGCTTCGCTAGAAACAGCTTTAAGGAAGGAAGGCGTTCAAAAGAGCCAACCGAGTGGAGTGGGGATGGAACATGTTTCATGGCGGGGCAGCGGGGCGGGGAACGCCGGGGTTGGGCGACGTGGGCGTGTCATGTCGGCCAGCTGGATCCAGTCGCGATCGACGAATCGCTTCGCGGCTACCCCATGCTACGACGACGCATAAACCTGCTGTTGTTCTGCTCTACTGCATATAGGTTACCACACATCGTGCGGCCGCTTGTTGCCATCAACTTCTTGCAACTGCAAGGTCTGTAGCTTTGCTATCGCCCACTCGCCCTAGTCGCTCACATCAGCTTACAGTAGCTGTGACTGACCAGCGCAGCGCCGGTGGGTCGTCTTAGCAGCCGCGATGACTGCCAGGTCGCTCGCGACAGACGCGGCTGCGGTCTCGTCTTAAGCCGCGAGGTGGTGGCCATCGGGCTACGCTGCTGCCACAGCAAACCGCCACGCGATTGGAAGGCCGCTGGGTGAGGCCGGCGTTATTGCAGCGCAACTCCCCTTGCAGCTTCCCAGCTCGCGACACCTTCGCCCGCGGTGCTGGAGCTGCCCCACCTTTCCATGATCGAGGACTGCTCCCGTTGTCACCCCCCGCATCGCTGCCCTCGCCACCGGCTACCTACCATGTCCAGCCCCCGACCTCGTCGGCCAGCCCGCTGGCGGTCACACGGCGCATCATGTCCGCCCTGACAGACGGTAGCCGCTTTGGCTTCACGGTACGCAGGGGGGCAGGCGGCTCCCGCCCGGGGTACAGCCGAAAAGCTAAGCACCTTATTGATGCAAGCTGGGGCGCCGTCATCCTTGACATGGGTTGCGGTACATGGTACTCCGCCGAGCCCCTAGGTACCCTGCCCTCTGAGCCACTGCAACCTCGTCGCCGTCCAGGCCCCTCGCAGCGCAAGCGGGCCCCTCAGTTGCGAAGCAACGGTTCCATTGCCGCTGCCATTGACATCGCAGGGACACGCGGGATCCTCTGCCCGGCGGTGGCCAGAGGACACCGAGGTAGGATGGCCCTGGGCGGCAGCAGCGGCGACGAAGCTTTGGCGCGGCACGGGCCGCGGGCACCGGGCCCGTCCGAGCTTGACAGCACCGTTGCACGCGGCATCAGCTCCGCCAACACACCAGCACTCCCGAACCTCATGGCGCGCTCGCTTGGCAATACACGTCGCAGCGTGCAGCCTAACCCGGCTTCCGTCCGAACAGGCCTGACGTCCTCCGTTCCTTCCCCTGACCCACTTGTTCATCCCAACCCACTTGAACGGCGGCTCGACCCACATGACAGCCGTCGCCAAACACACATGCCGCCACCGCGCCTCGTTCCTTCCTCCCCCGCCACGCAACCCTCATCCGACCAGATTGACAGCCTGGCGCTCACCGCAGCGGCCCGTGGCTTGGCGGGGCGCGCCCTCGCGCCGCTAGCACGCGCAGGGCCGCGCATGGCCCCTCCTTCAGGGACCCGCAGCGCCAGCGCGCTGCGCCCGAGCACAGCGCTGCAGAGCAAGGATGCCGAGGGCAAGGCTGAGCCGCTTGCGGCTGGGACTGTCGGGCTGCAGGAGGGTCTGGACGATGGGGCTGTCGAACAAGAACCAGCTGGAGGCTTACAGGATGATGACGTAAGTTTTAACTGCAGTGGCAAGCGGCAGCTTGCTACGGGCGGGCGGCCCGCTTCGTCCTGCTGCATCCAGCGCCAATGCGCGCCACCGCCTGCGCAAGGGCCGGCGTCCAACCTCCCCTCCGTTGCTGTCGCGACCCACATGGCCCTCTGCCCGGTCCGCCCCCGCAGGCCTCCTCCGAGGAGGCCTTCCACCTGCCCGCCCTCAGCCCCGAGCTCATGGGCAAGCTACGCGCCTCGCAGCACGCAGCTGCCCCAGCCGCCGGAGGGGGCGGCAGGGCGCTGCAACGGCAGGCGTCGGAAGCATCGCGGGTGCGTACGCTTGGGGAGGGGCCAGGGCAAAGGTGGCGGGGCGAAGGTGGGCGGTCGCAGCAGCGATACGGAGAGGGCCAGGTGGGCCCGCAATTGGCACGTGCGGCAATTGAGCGCTCAGTCGATGTTCCAAGGGGTCAAGACGCCCTGCAAGCTAGGGGCCCCGTGTGCGGCCATTCAGCGCTTGGTTAAGGGGAATAGTGCCGTCATGTCTCCTCCTCACGCCTGCCATGTCACTTCAGGCACACGGCGAAGAGCCGCGCGCCGGCATCAGGGAGGTCCCGACGCTGGCGCTGGCGGCGCGACTGAGCATGTCGCCGGAGCCGGCCGTGCGCGCGGCGTTCTTGGGCTCAACCACGTCCAGAGGCATGGCAGGCGCCGCCACCAGCCGAGCGGTGAACAGCGGCGGCTCCGCTCACTTATCGGCCATGGCCGGAACCCAGGCAAGCCAGAGGACGTCAGTGTCCTAGGCCGCTGCTTAGATGGCTGTACGACAAGACCCAGAAAGCAAGCCGCGCCTACCCGCAGTGTCCCATGGTGCATGGCGCGCTTCGGCAGTGGATTGCCCATCTGTGCTTCGGCTCGTGAGTTTGTTTGCTGTGTTCTGCATTTCCCGATCCGCCAGGCGGGCAACGCTGCCGCCGTGGCAGCGGCTGCACCGCACACGGCCCGCGCCCGCTACTCCTCCGCGCCCCCGGCCCGGGCGACCGTCGCCCAGCACGGCTCGATGACGGTGAGGCGGCAGTCTCCAGACTGAGCCGTCCCGCACGAGCGTTGGGGGATACAGCTCTGAACATGCGCCTGACCGCGTTTTCCCTCCCAATGCTCGGTCTTACCGCCGTAGGCTGCCAAGCAGGTGGCGGACGAGGACCACAGCCGTCGCGGGGGAGCGCCCGACGACTGTTCCGTCGTCGTCACCATCACCCGTCCGCCCGGCAGCACCAGCAGACGCTCCGGGCCCAGCGCCTTCATCAAGGCCGAGGGAAGCGGTGCGGCCCCCGCCGCGCCTTCCCCGCCACTGGCCACCGCTCGCGCCCGCCAGCTGGCCTCCATTCAGCGCCTGTCCACTCCCAGGTAGGGCTGCGGCCTAAGGACTCCATCTCCATTCGGTTTGTTCGCTGCCGAACTAGCTTTTGGCTATCGAACTGTTCAAGGTGTTGGGACTGGGACCATCCCCTCGCCACCAGTGCGCGTCTGCGCGGCGAGGTCTTCAGGGTCGTTACGCAACAAGCTGGATACAACGCCGCCTTTCATGCCCCAGGAACATGACCAGCGCGAAGGGCGTGCAGCCGCCGGAGCGCTCGGAGCACTCGCCGCGCCAGCGGGCCAAGTCCACGCCCCCCGCCGCCATCCAGCAGCGCAGCAGCCGCTGCAGCGGCGCCGCCGCCGGCAGCAGCCGACGGCTCAGCACAGCCTGGACGACGACGACGCGAGGCAGCGCCACTACCCTGGGGACACGCGCGGGCTTGGTCCGGCAGAGCTCGACCACGTCGGCGCGGCCGGCGGCGCAGCGGCCTCTTCCTTGCCTGGACCCCCGCAGTCCGCTGCTCAGCGCGCGCGGGGACGCGGCGGGGTTCGGCCGGGCGCCGTCCGCAGCGTCGAGCGCCGCGTTGCAGCGCGCCGGCGCGTCGCGCAGCACCACCCCCACCTCAGGCTTTGCGCTGCGCCGCGTGCCTGAGCTGCCGGCGCCGCTGCCGGAGCGCTCGCCGCGGCTGCCTGCGGCCCGTCCGCCGGCGGTCTCGCCGCGGCCCGGCCCCAGCGGCGGCCGCTCCTACGGCGGCAGCAGCAGCCTTGCACGCATGGCCAGCCGGAACGCTGGCGGGCACAGCAACGTCGGCGGCGCCGGGCTCGTGACGCCGCGCCAGTCCTGCCTGGCGCTCGACGGAGGCGGCGAGGGCGCCGGCCACAGCCTCTTCCGATGCGTCAGTGCCGTGGGAGGAGGCCCCACGGTGTCCCTTACGCCACGCGACAACACACCCCACGCTGGCGTGCCGCTGGTGGCCGAAGCCACAAGCTTCAACGCTGACGCCTTCGGCTCGCCGTTCCCCACCCAGCTGCCCGCCGCCGACGCCCGCCGCCCGGCCATGTCACCGCTGCGCCTGCCCGCTCGCTTTCCTGTCGCCGAAGCCGTAGCTGCTGGTGCCGATGGCAGGGGGCTGGCGCGCGCGGAGAGCGCGCCCGCCCGCGGTGGTGGGCTAGGCAGGCTGCGCGCGATGATGGCCACTCCCCGGTGCGGCCCACCGCTGGCGAAGCTGGCGGAGGACCTGGATGTGCTGGGGCAGGAGCTGCACGTCTTCAACAGCGCCCGTCGCGGCCGCAGCGGCATCAGCGGCACCGCTGACCTCGGCACCACGCGTCAGAGCAACCTCGGCGGCTCCGGACTTGTCACTCCACGCCAGCCCGGCCTGGCAGACGGGGGCGGTGAGGGAACCAACCTCGTCGCCCCGCCACAGGCGGACGTCGGCGTGGCATCTGACGGCCGCGAGGGCTCCGGCGGGGGCGTGCTGCGCGACGGCCCTGTCTTGCCCCTTGCGCCGCTCTGCAGCGCCTTCGGGGCATCATCTCTCGCGGCCTCGCCCGACGCCTCCTTTGACGCCTCGCCGGACGCCGACGCCTCGGGCTCGACCTCTCCCAGTCAGCAGCCCGGCGCCGACGCCTGGCCCCTGGCCATGTCGCCGCTTCGCTGCCCGGCACGCTCTTCTGTTGCTGTGGCCCTTGCCGACGGCGCCGATGGCCCAGGGTCTGCGCGCGCGATGAGCGCCCCCGCGCGCGGCGGTGGGCTGGGAGGGCGTCGCTCGGCGGCGGTCGGCTCGCGGCCTGGCACGCCGCTGCAGCAGCTGGCGGAGAAGCTGGATGTGCTGGAGCAGGATCTGCAAGAATCCAACGATGCGTACAGCGCGAGGCAGCTGCAGAAAGAGCAGCAGCGGCGCCTGGCGAGGGAGCAGCGGGAGCACGCGCGGTAGGGGCAGCGGCGGGGCAGGGGCCGGGGCGGGGGCAGCGGACGCAGAGGTGGGAGCCCCTTTGCTATCTACATGACTGCGGACGCAGCGAGGCAGGTTCGCTGAGGGCACACCCATCGGCAGCATGGTTGTGTAGCTGCCACAGGCGGCAGGGCTTGAGACGTGCGCCCTGTCATTTTACTAGAGGCGTGTGTGCCCCATGTAGATTGCGTGAGGTTGCAACCCATAGGCGTGGAGTGAGGTGCTATGCCATGCGGGTCAGCGGCACTAGGACCCGCGGCATGCGCAGCAGGACGGCTGAGATGTGTCCAGGGGGGGCCAGGAGGCTCGACACATACCGGCCGCTTTCAAGTAGATACCAGCGTGGAAGTTACCGGTAGCCTAGATCACGGTGCAGGCTCGCATGGGCTAGGGTTAGCTGGGGCCATGCGTCGCTGAGGTGCATTGGGCGTAGGATCTGGACACGGCGCAACACTGCGACCGTGAGCATGGCTGGGGCGAACGCTGCCGCATCGTCATAGGCACCGGAGCGTTGCTAAGGCATTGGGGGCGCTGTCGTGGGAACTGTGGGCATGTACCAGTGCCGCACGCAGCGTGTTTTTGCGCCGCCGCAACACAAATGCAGCTCGCGCGGCCGGCGGAGGGTTTGCTGGCGGTCGCGGGAGCACCACCGCTGGAGGGCTGGAGTGCGTTGGCGAGGAGGTTAATGCACAAGGGGTGCTTCAGCTCTTGTCGAGCATTGCATTGCATCAGCGGCTGCTGCAAGCAAGCCTTGCATGAAACTCGCACGCCAGTCGCCTCGCCCATGGCGGCATGCGCTGCGGCTCTTTCCCGGGCCTGCGCACGCGCCACGGTGCAGCCCTCATTGCAAAGCGCGCTGCACCTAGAGCTTTCCACACGGGCACGGGGCCCAGGCCGCCCGTTGCCTGGCGCCCATAGACGCTGCCGCTCGCTCGCCCACCGCCGCAAGCTCACCGCCCACCTAGCCGCAAGCCCCAACCTCGAGCTCCGTCGCCAGCTCATGTAGCCAGCATGGCCTCGCGCCGCCCCTCGCCCTCTTGCTGTGCCGGCGCCTCCTCCTCCTCCTCTTCCGCCGCTGCTGCCTTGGCAGCCTGCTGCGCGGCGGCCGCCGCTGCCTGCTTGGCAGCGCGCTCCGCCGCCGCCTGCTCCGCCTCCGGCACCTGCAGCCCGCAGCAGCGACGGGCGCAAGGACAGTATGTGGCGCCGAGGACGTGGGGCATGACCGGTGCCTCTCCAACCCATGGCTGCCGGCGGCGGCGTCCCCCTCCTGGCCCTGAACGTGTCGAGGCCCAAGTCCCCAGGCCCCCAGCGTGAGGAGGCTGGGACAAGCCCGCCCGAGCCGCTTGCCCTGCTCCTGCCGCCGCTGCCAACCTGCCACCCCTCCCCTTACGCCAGTACCTGCCGCTGCCCCTGCTGAACCAGCTGCTAAGCCTGTGCCTGCCGCGCTGCTTCCTTGCCCTGCCTCCTTCACCTCCCTTACCTACCCTCCAACCAACATGCCGTGGCGCCACGAGCATGGCAAGCCTTCCCATCCCCCACCCCGCCCCCCTACCTTGGTGGCGGGCACCGAGGGCATGGCCAGCTTCTCCTCGTCCAGCACCACATCCTCCAGCGCAGCCAGCTCAGCCTCCACCTGGGCGCCAGGACGGCAGGAGCAGAACATGACGCCCGGCCATGGCCCAGCCCCCTGCGTGGCAGGCCCATGCATCCCTCCAACCCTTCCCCCCATCGCGCCCTTCACCTCATCCTCGCCTCAGGGCCCGGCCCCCCACTCCAGCCCAGCGCCCCAACGCTTCCTCCCCAGCCCCGGCCCACCTCCTCCTCGTCCGTGCCGCTCAGCTGCTGCCCCAGCATGGCCGCCAGCTCCTCCTGGTACTCGCGCGCCTCCGCCGTGTCATCCAGCAGCCGCTGCACGTCCTCCAGCTTCACCTGTAGGGGGTGGAGCGAGGGAAGCAGGAGGGCGCGGGGCTTGGGCGCGCGGCGGCATGTGCAGTGCAGGAGGCTGTGGTGAGGCCACGGAGGCGGCGGAGGCTGGGAGGCGCCATGTTTCTGCCAGGACCTGGCAGTGGCCCTGGGCAGGGCCACCTGGGAAGCCTGCATCCCCTGCTACTGCCGCCGCTTGCGCCGCCGCTTCACTCGCGGCCCCAGCTCTGCCTTCCTCTCGCCCCCCCCGCACCTGCGCCTGCAGCTGCTTGAGCGCGTCATTGCTCTGCTGCAGCGCGGAGAACACCGCCGTCTGTTTCTTGGTGGTCTCGATGTTGGACAACTGCAGGGGGCCAGGGGCCAGTTTGGGCTCGCATGTAGAGTTTCATGCAGCGCGCGCACGTCAGTGAGACCATGGTGGAGGGTGGAGGTCCTGAGTGATAGGCCAGGGTGGAGGACCACCTGCATACCGTACCTAGCCGAGAATAGCAGTGCCCATCCGCCCACCCTTGGCCCGCCCCCCCGCCCCTGCGCCCAACCCAGCGGCCCGTAGCCCGTATCTCCAGGCCGTGGGTGGCCCACCAAAACACTCCGTCCCGCTCCTGCCATCGCCCTATCCCTCACTCCAGCAGCCCCTGCCGCACCATCTCCTCTACGTTCATGAGCAGGCTGTGCAGCTGGCCCAGCTGCTTCTCGCTCAGCTTCTTTTTGCGCAGCGCCAGCAGTGCGCGGTCGCGCCGGCCCTCGGCCGCCAGCTGCCGAGCCACCTCTCCGTGCCGCTCCAGACGGGCATTGATCTGAGGGTCGGGCGGGGTTGGGGGGCGGGAGGGGGTAAGGCAGAAGGTGAGGGGAGGGGAGCCAGGATGCGCGGGTGAGCCAACCGCAGCGCGCGCGTGCAGTGAGCTAAGGATTATACCGACTGCACCCAGCGCGCCCACCAGCTTCTCCTGATCTTCAAGCTTCTTGCGTTGTGTTTTCAGCGACAGGATGGCTCGGTCAGCGTCCGTGATGGTTGGCCTGAGACGCGAGCGGAGCGCGGCGGGTGGCAGGACGGGTTTGAGGCCCATGTGGGTGTTGCGCTGGGCTAGCCCGCTAAGATTAAGCCGCATAGGCGCACCCTTTGCTCTTCTTTTGTTTGCTTGTGTAGGCACCCATCGTGCAAGGCTGATGCGCGGATGCTCGCCGTTGGTTTGGTGCGTTAGAGCTAAGGAAGCGATGTCAAGGGCTCTGAGCCTATATCAAACATCAGCTTGCGGCACTGTCACGGACAGCAGCAGGAAGTCGTGCTGCAGAAGCGACTGGGGCTTCGCGGCAAGCGCGAGAACAGTAGTGTGTTTCGCAGCTCTAATTGTCGTATGAAGGATGTTCTGTTTGTGCGTGTTATGAGTTTGCAGGTCAAAACGCGACGCTTGCTCTGACGGTCCGCATGGGGCAGGTTCGTTCCGCTCAACGACGTCCGCCCCTGGAACGTTCCCCTGACAAGACAAAGCATACACAGCTTGTACTATGCAGTGATCAGACACATACACGCCATGCCTGGCTTACCGTGAACCATTAGGAGCGCATGCAGTTGAGATTCAGCCTTGCAGCTCGTGTCCTCCTGCCGGCATGAGCCTATTCCCGATCGGGGGCAGCGGCGCAGGCCGGGCGCAGCCGCCCGCGGGACAGGACGCTGGGGGTGCCAACCCGACAGCTTGGCTCAGCAACAACTCCAGCTTCCAGCCCAGCGACGTGCTCGTGCCTGAGGCGCCCTACGGACGCTACGCCACGCAGGCCGAGTTCCTGCGCGCCGCGGAGCGCTATCTTGACAGCAGCAGCGACGACGAGGATGCTGCGCCGGGCGCGGGATCCCGCGCCGTCGCTGGCGATAACGCCTCCACCGCCGCAGCCACCGCTGCAGCCACCGGCGCGCAGCGCGACGGCTCCAAACGCAGCCGCCGCTCGCGATCGCGGTCACGCGAGCGAGGCAAGCACAGCTCCAAGGGCGGCAGCAAGAAGGGCAAGAAGCAGCGCAAGAAGCGGCGCCGGCGCGACGGCAGCGACAGCAGCGGCAGCAGCAGCGGCAGCGACCGCGAGCGAGCCAAGATCCTGCGTCTCGAGCGCGCCGCCGCCGCAGCCGGCATCCCGCCGCGCCAGGCCGCCGCCGCACTGGTGGCGGGCGCCGGCAAGCCCGTGCTCCGCGGCATGGCGCAGCAGCCGGGTGACGTGTTCTACGACACGCGTGGCGACGTCGAAAACCTCGTGTACGAATGCCTGTACGGCGGGAACGTGGGGCCGTACTTCCGGACAGACCCACTTGGCCTGGCGCGCGGCGCGAGAGCGTACCGGCTGCTTCCCGGCCAGGCGCCCGGCGCTGCGGCTGCGGCGGCGGCCGCGGCGGAGGAGGAGGCGCGCGGCGCGCTGCTGTCCAGCAGGTGTGTGCCGAGTGTTGGGGGAGAGCCACGAGACCCAGGCCGCGGGAGCATGGGCAGGAGCCGAGCAGGGAAAGCCACGGCTGAGGGTGGCCTGTGCACGGCTCTCGCACAGCCTGGCGCCGCGCGGGCTTGCCTGCTGAACAAGCCCTCGACCAGGACCCCATGCCTCCTCGTCACCCGCTTCCCCCACAGGTACTACAGCGGCCGCTCCATTGCAAACGAGCGCAGCCGGCGGCTGAGGCGCCTGCACCTGGCGGAGGCGCCGCTGCTGCCGGGCCTGGGCCCGGGGCACCGGACAGGAGGTGGCTCCGGCTATGACGGGGACGGTGAGGACGGTGCAGAAGGAGCAGGCGGCGGGCGTCACAGCGGCTGGCTGGCGCCGCTGCTTGACGGGACCGCCACGGCGGCGGGGGGCCGGCGGCGGCGGCCGGCGGCGCCGCTGCAGGCGTTCCTGCCCTTCGTGGACCACGCGGCGGAGGCGGCGGCCGCGACGGCGGCGGCGGAGGCGGGCGGGCGGCGGCTGCCGGCGGAGGCGGCGGCGGCGCTGGCGGCTGCGGCGGCGGGCGGCGAGAGCACAGAGGAGTGGGTGCTGCGGCGCACAAGGGAGTTCAACGTGGCGGTGCGGGAGTCGCCGCACCGGGTGCAGGTGGGCTGAGGTGGTCTAGGAGCGCTGGGTGGGGTGGCTGGGGTTGCGCGAGGGGCGGGCAAAGAGCGCTTCGAGTGGCCACGGATGAGGTTTAGAGGAGGGTCCGGGAGGCCGCTTTCCCGCGGCTGTGGGTGCGGGGCGTAATGCGAAGCCGCGGAGGGCGAGGGCGCCACACCGGGCTGGGGCGGTTGCGTCCTGGGGTGAGTTGGGCAGGAGGCGAAGGTATGCGACTTGGGCTTGTTGGGACTTGGGGTTGGGGCGTGGGCGCCGCGAAGAGCATGAACGGAGGCTGCCGGACAACCTTGTGCTGCCCCCTGCCACGCTGCAGCCCTGCCTCTGCCCCCAACTCCCTCGGTACGTACCTCCGCCCCCGCCCCTGCTCCGCAGCTGTGGCTGCGCTTCGCCGCATGGCAGGACGTGTGTGCCAGGCAGCTGGCGCGGCGGGCGGGCGAGGTGGCGGGCAGCGGCGCGGAGAAGAAGATCGCTATCCTGCAGGTGGGGGCTCGGTGTGTGGGAGGCACGGAGGGGTGAGGAGCACGGGCGAGCTGGGAACGGGATGGGCTGGTTTACCACCGGGTGACTGCCCGCAGCTCACAACTCTTGTGGCCCAGCGTATGGAGGCGTGGAGGAGGGCTAGGCAGGGTAGGGCGTCGAGGAGGGAGGCGTGGGGCCACCACCGTGGGTTGCCGAGCACAGGTGACCGTACCTGTTGCACAGTGTCTGCCCCATTCCACCTGCCGCTCGCCCTGCCATTGCCTCCACCCCTCTCAATCCCTCTCCCCCATCAGCGTGCCCTGGACGCGCACCCCGGCGACCCCCGGCTGCTGTCGGGCCTCATGTCCGCCAGCGAGCCGCTGCTGGAGCCGGAGGACCTCATGGAGCGGTGGGCGGCGGGGAGGGAGGGGAGCGGCGGGGAGCGGAGGGAGGGGGCAGGGGCACGCGTACTTGCATGGTGGCAGCGGGTTCAGAAGGCGGGGCGAAGACGGGCTAGGCCGGGGGCGGGGGCCAGGGCACGGGGCATGGCTGTGGCTCGCCCTCCATGTGCCGCAGTGAGGGCGCAGGCCGCGACCCTGGCTTGGGACGTGGGGGCTCAGGCCGTGACCCTTGTTTGCTGCCCCACCCCGCGTGTGCGCCCGCAGGTGGGAGAAGCTGCTGCGCCGCTGCCCCGGCGAGCCGGCGCTGTGGCGCGAGTACCTGGCCCGGCGGAGGGGCTCCTTCGCGGCCGCGCAGCTGCCCCGCCTGCAGGTGGGGCCGCGTCGCAGCGGGGCTGCGGCACGCGGCTTGCGGCTCGCAAGGGCCGGAGGGGCACATGGGAACTGCACATGCGGGCTGCAGATGGGGGCTGCAGATGGGCCCGGCGCGCCGCAACCTCCGATGCGTCCGGGGGCCGGGGGAGTCAAACACCGCATGCCGCACCCTCCTCGCCCCGCTGCCGCAGTCTGCCCACGACAACGCGCTACACGCGTTGGCCTCGGAGCGAGCGCGGCAGCTGAGGGTCGCCACCGGGCCGGGCGCGGCGCCGTCGGGTGCGCGGCTGCAGCTTTGGGTCGGGCGTCGTTGGGGCCGGGGCGCTGCAGAGGCCCGATTGTTCATGTGCTACGTCCCTGTCCTCAAGTCTCATTGCCCTGGACCTCGCCTTCTGCGCCCTGCTGCAGCCTGGCGGCACTAACCCGGCCCTTCATTTCCCGCCCCTTCTTCCCCCGCGCAGCCCCTGCCGCCGCCCTGGCCGCCGTGGCCCGCCTGGACGCCGCCTGCTGCGCGCTGGTGGCCTCCCTGGCGGAGCTGGAGCTGGGGGCTGGCGCGGCCGAGGTGGCGGTGGGTCGGCTGCAGGCGGCGCTGGAGTTCCACTGCTTCGCTCCCGGGGTGCGTTGGGTTGCGTTGCGTGCCGTTGGGTAAGGGGAGGGGGCATGCGGCGGGCGCACGGTCCGCGGCTGAAGAAGGATTGCTTGGCACAGGGTTGGGATGGACGAGCGCCGGGACGTTGGCCCCGACCGTACCTGACTAGGGGCTGAGCGTGTGGCTGGTGCGTCCGCTGCAGGGCGCCGACGGCACAGGCGGCGGCGGTGGCGGCTTTGGCGGCGGCGGCACGGCCGCCGGCGGGGGCCGCATGTCCGCGGGCGCGCTGCTGCGGCTGTTTGACAACTTTTGGGAGAGCGGCGCGCCGCGGGTCGGCGAGGAGGGCGCGGTCGGCTGGGCGGCGTGGTGAGGGAGCGAGGGCGCGTACGGGGACCCGCCCGCATGGGTTGGTTTGCTGGTGTGGCGCACACGGCCGGCAGCTGGGGAGGATCGCTGGCAGGTGTGCAGTGGCGGCAGTTGACGCAGCCGGTCTGCCTCGGCAGCCGTGCCTGCTCGCGTGCACCGAGCTGCACGGAGCTCACAGGCGCACCACCCACCCGCCCGGACAGGTACCGCAAGCAGAACGACGCGCTGTGGGTCAGCCGTGGCGGCCCTGCCGGCGGCCGGCCCGGAGCCAACGACGATGACGGCTATGACGACCGGGGCGACAGGAGCGGGGCGCCGCAGGAGGAGGGCGGCGGATGGACGGGATGGTCCGAGTTCGCGCCGCCGCTGCCGCCGGAGCCGCCGCCGCCGCTGCCGCCACCAGACTCGCCGCCGCCGCTGCCGGAGGACGGGGAAGGCGGCGAGGGGCGCAAGGGCCGGCGGAGGCGGCGGCGGAGGCGGTCGAGCGATGGGGACGGGAGCGGCAGCGGGAGCGGCGAGGGCGAGGAGGGCGAGAGCGAGAGCGAGGAGGAGCGGCAGGAGGAGGAGGGCGTCGATGAGGGCGAGGTGGAGGCCCAGGTGCGGTGCTGGTCGGTTGAGCGCGTGGTCGGTTGCCGCCTGGCTGCAGCTCCCACGACCCCGCCTGCTGCCCCGCCTTCCTCCTGGCCCTCGCCTGTTGTCCTCGACCCCCTCTGCCTTGTTGTCCCCGTCCCGGCCCTCCCCTTGTGGCCCAGCTGACGGAGGAGGAGCTGCTGGCGCAGCTGGGGCTGCGGCTGGACGAGCAGCTGGAGGAGATGCAGAAGCAGGTGCGGGGGGAGGGAGGAGCGGGTGGGAAAGGGAAAGGAAGGGATGGCTGGGGTACGAGGCCGAGGGGCTCCTTGTGCTTCGTCCCGCCGCCCTCGGTCAGGCATCCACCGATTCCTTGTCGTCCCCGCCTGACACTACTGTCCGCAGGGCGTGCCTGCCCACATCCTGGCCCGCTGGCTCCGCACCGAGCGCCACCGCTCCGCTGTCTCCTGGCGCCCGCTGAAGCCGCTGCGGGAGGCCTCTGACCACGACGGGGACGACCGGGGCAAGCGCGAAGAGGACGGCGACGACAACCCCGCCGGGTCCGAGCACGATCCGCACCGCGTCGTGCTCGTTGACGAGATCCGGGACGGCATCTTCCCGATCCACGATCCGGACCTCAAGCTGGATCTGATCCTGGCCTGCCTGGCCCTGCTGGGCGTGCCGCTGGCGGCGCCGCCGCTTGCCGGCGGCGCCGCCGCCGGCTGCTGCTCGCTCGGGTTCCTGCGCCTGCTGCCGCCGGCGGCGCTGCTGGCGGCGGCGCAGCTGCACATGCCCGCGAACCTGGCGGCACCGTCGGGGCCGCCGCCGGAGGCGACCGGCCTGGCTGGATCCAGATCTGGATCTGGATCTGATCGGCCATGGTTCCTGGCACACGAGTCACGGCGGGCCTTCGTGGCGCGGCTGCTTGGAGCGCTGGTAGCGGAGCGGGGCGCTCCCTACCCCGACCAGCCGCAGGTGCGGAGGGTTGAGGAACGGGTCTGGGATTGAGTGCCGCCCTTGCTGCGCCCAGCGTCGCGACTGCGGCTCATTCGCGACGATGGGTGCTGGCGGCTGTTGCCATCGCCTCTGGCCAACCCTTTCCCATCGCATCCCGCAGCTCTGCCTCGCCTACCTTCTCGTGGAGGCCGCGAAAGCCGACCCCGACCCCGACCCAACCTGCCCCAGCCCCTCCGCCGCCCCGCCGCCGCTACCGGCCCCGGGCCTGCCGTTCGCGCTGCCCTCCGCCGACCGAGCGCGCGCCGCGGCGCGCCGCGTGCTGTCGGAGCGCCGCAACAGCCTGGCTCTGCTGCTCGCGCTTGCGGCCCTTGAGGACCTAGCGCGGCAACCAAAGGCTGCGAGGCGCATCAGGGAGGCCGCGCTGGCGGCCGCCGGCGGCGGCGCGCTTCCCGACAGTGAGCGGCGGCTGGTGCCGCTGCTGGTTCACCAGGCGGCGGAGGCGGAGCGCGCCGCCGCCTCGGCCGCGGCGACGGCGGCGGCGACGGCGCTGGAGCACGCGCTTCGCGCGCACCACGTGCTGCGGTGGTTCCTGTCCGGCGGCGGCGGTGGTGCGGCAGCTGTGCCGTACGTGCCGTACAAGCCGGGCGGCGCGGTGACGCGGGAGGACGTGGCGGTGGCGCGGCGGGGCTTTGAGGGCCGCATCCCGAGCCTGCTGGCGACACGGGTGAGGCAGCGGCGTCCACGGCGGCGGCGGTGGCAGGGATCGCTCGTCGCGCCATCGCCCGAGCGGGTTGCGTACTTCGGCGGCGACGCGCTGCCTTGGCCGTCCCGGAGCAGCGGCGGTTGCCGAGGGTGGGGCTGGTGGGCCTCACAGCGACCTGCCATTCTAGCAGCCCGGCCGCCAGTCCAATGCCACGCCCCTGCCTCCCTCTGCGCCCTACCAGGCCGGCTCCTTGGACGCGCCCGCCGCCTCCTCGCTCTACTGCGGCGCGCTGTTTGAGGCTCTCACCGGCCGACTCTTTCCCGCCGCCGGCGGCGGCGGCCTGGCGGCGGCGCTCACCATCCACAAGCACGCGACGGCGGCGGCGACGGCGGCGGCCGCCGCCGCCAGCGGCTACCACGAGGCCCTGGCGGCGGCGATGGCGGGGCTGGTCGTGACGGAGCTGGAGGTGGTGGCGGCGGCGGGCTGGTCGGCGGCGGGCGGCGGCGGCGGCGGGCGCGGTGGCGGCGGGCCCAGCGGGGTGCTGGAGCCGGCGCGCGCGCGAGCGTTGCTGCTGCAGGTGGGGTCTGTCTGGGCGGAACCGGGGGCGGCGCTGTTCAGACGGCTGGGGTGCTCCGGACCGCGGTCGCTGATGTCGTGTGCGTTGCCCCATGCGGCTGGGCACTGCATCCCCCAGCACCAGCCTCCTCGCTCCACCCTGCACGCTTCCTCCTGCCTGCCCTTTCCCGCCGCAGTCCCTGGAGCTGTACCCCCACTCCCCTCCGCTGCTGGCGCTGCGCCTGCGCCTGGGCCGCCTGGGCCGCCAGCAGTGCCGCCTGCGCCGCGACCTGGCGGGCCTGGCGGCGGCGCTGCGGCGGCGGGCCGAGGGCGGCATGGAGGCGCTGGCGGAGGCGGCCGAGGAGGCTGAGCGCGGCGGGCCCAGCGGTACGGTCTGCAGGCGAATTGGCGAGCCCTCGGGTCGGCGTCCCGGGAGGAGATGAGATGTCGTAAACGTTTCCGACGCCGTAATCGCTAACACCAGCCTCTCCCCGCTGCCGCTCGCCGTGCAGGCCCCGACGCCGCAGCCGCCGCCGCCGCGCTGGCGGCCGTGTGGTGGGCTCAGCTGGTGGCGGAGCTGCCGGAGCGTTCCTCTGCCTCGGGCGCCGCCGGCGGCCGCGGGCCCCAGGCCGACCCCCGGGTCGCGCGGCTGCTGGAGCGCGCCGCCGGCTCCCGCAGCCTGGCCCA
>BDDC01000157.1:85547-96201 GCA_001662425.1 Chlamydomonas sphaeroides | reverse complement strand
CTGGGCCCAGGGCCCAGGGCCCAGGGCCCAGGGCCCACGGCCCACGGCCCTGGGCCCTGGGCCCAGGGCCCAGGGCCCAGGGCCCAGGGCCCAGGGCCCAGGGCCCAGGGAGCGCAGGAGCACACACATTTGGGTGCGCAGCGCCACGGCTCCCCATGGGAGCTGCCGCCGCACACAGGCACACCGCGAGCTGAAATCGCACTCGATAAGCAACTGTACAGTGGTCAAGAAGATGTTACTAGCTTACTTCCCCAGGCACGACAGCGCGTAGGCGCACCTGGCGGCACCCACAGAATCGCTCCGGCGCCGCAAAAAGGCGCCCAGTCAGGGGCGTGGATCCAGTGCTCGGGGCTCAGGTTGGGCAGCACCACGTGCGCGATGGGGCCGCCGCCCGCCGCGCGCCTCGCCTCCTCCAGCAGCACCGCCGCCTCGTCCGTGCGCGCCGGCGGCGAATACAGCTGCGGGCAGGGGCGGCGGGGCGGCGGGGCCGTGGGTGTGGGCGCACCCGGCCTGATGCTGCAAGGCCTGGGGCCTGCCGGTGCGGTCGGGCTCGTCGGCAGGTCTTGAACATGGCTTGCTACGGACAGCTGCCCCTGTCGTGCGCCGTGCCGTGCCCCGCCCCCCCCTGACGCTGCACATGACCTGCGTAGCCCCCCTGCGCTCGGCGCTGCCCCTGGCCGTGGCCTGCCCTCCACCGGCGCGGCGTCCCGCAAACCAGCAGCTAGGGTTGCCCTTCTCCGTTTTCAGGCTTACATACGTTCATTATCATAGAGTTTATGTACTCTCATCATAACCCTGCTTAGCGGTTGGGCCACCTCCTGGGTTGCCCTACCAGGAGCTCGCCACCGCGCAGGCGCACGAGGAACGAGTTCAGCCACACGTCGTCAATGAGCAGGTAGAACTCCTGCGCGTGTGTGCAGTTGGCACAGAGCACCGTCGGGCAACGATCGGCGCGAATCGGCGTATGCGACTGCGTGTTAACTGTAAGGGTCACAGCAGCGGGGCCAATGCGCAGCCAGGGGCAGCTGGCGGGGCCCGGAGCAGCTGCCGCTGCACGTGCATTGGGCTGAGCAGATCTGCGGGACCAGCCACCGGCAGGTACCTAACTCTGCGGCAGGTCGTGCTGTGTGGTGCCGTACCGCACGCGCGGCGATGCGGACTGGGCTGAGCCGTGCGGGCAAAATGCCACGGCAGGAGCTGCCCGGTGTGGCGCAGCACAGAAGCGGCTCCTTGCCGTGGGTTCAGGGGCTTAAGCCCGCTATAGGCACGTTCCAGCACGTTCCAGCACGGACGAGCACGGCTTGCTTGACGCACCTGGCGCAGGCACCACACGCCCTCGGCCACCTGCTCGAGGCTGGTGGCCTTGACGCCAAAGGGCGGCAGCGGGTCAGACGTGCGGCGAGACAGCTGCTGGCGCTCCACCAGGGCACCGGAGCCCGGAGATGTCGTGGCCTCAGGCGAGGCCCTGGCAACGATTGGCCGGTTGCGCCGTTGCGCCCGAGGCAAGGGCGCCCGCGTGACGCCGTGCGAGCAGGGCCCTTTAACGACGCACGCGGCGTAAGGTGCCGCTGTGCGGCTGCTCGCACAAGGCTCGCGAACGATGCGCATGCGGGCAAGCATGTGAGAAAGCTGGATGCGCTTCTGGGACTGCTGGGCTTATGCTTGCGTTCTCGCCTCTGCTGCTGTTGCGCAAGTCAAATTAGCTACTCGCAGGCTTCGGGGTTGCCACGCCGAATAGGCTCACTATCGATGTCTAAGTCTTCCTGTGTCCTCTGAGTAGTGCCTTTCATGCATGTCCAGCCGTAGTACCGTGCAACCCGAAGTCCCGAAATAGCTCGGCGCGACCCGCGGTTCCGCAAACACGCACGCAAGTCCTCATGGAGCTGCTGCACTGTCGCAAGTTGGCGCATACACGTTTTCATAGCTGTAGAGGCAGCTGTCGCTTAGGCTGCCGTGTAGCTTGACGAGCTCTCACAGGAATTGGTCTACAAGTGACATGATGCAACTTTATGCAAGCAATGGAAGCGTCTCTACGGCACCTGTTACCAAGTCAGGGCGTCGGGGGCATGGCGTCCGCATGGCCATCGCTTGCAGCGCCAAGTCTCGCACACCAAGTGACCCCTCCCAGGAGCAATATCTGCCGTCGCGTAGACATAGCCTTGCTCTGCTCGCTGGCCTCGCGCTCGGCGGGGGCCTCGGCGTCAGCTTGATCCCCCAACCCGCGCGTGCCGAGGATGGCCCGGCAGGTACGCCCCGCGCCGCGTCCAGCACGAACATCCACGGGATGCTCAGGCCATTGGCACATACCTACATACATCTGCCGCCATGGACGGTGCCTCAAGCCCACCGCGGCCCCTGCTGCCTGCTGGAGCCAGCCTTTCAAGGTACCCGTCGGCGCCGCCCGGCTCTGCCCGCCGCCTCTTACCCCGACGCCCGCCAGGCTCCGTTCCTGCGTCGCCTGCGGAGCTCATCAAGGGCGCCATCCGCAGCGACTTCGAGGACAAGCAGTGAGGCCCTCGGGATCTGTGGGTCGCTGCGTGCGTACATACATAGCATGCGTCGCATCTTGGCCTGACGACGCATTGCTGGTGACGGGGCTTGCTACCGTACCAGTATCCCAGGACCATCGGCGGCAAGCAATGAGCGCGCGGCCGCGAGTTGTTGACGCGAGCACTTCGGCGGCTAGCAGCGAAGGCGCCGGCGCGTGCAGTCAGTATCAAAGTGCCCAGCGGCGGGTCATAGCTGGGGCCGGGGCCGCCGGCGGCCTGAGGCAAAGTGGCCCCTCGCCACTGCAACACGAGGCCCACCCTGTCTGGCGGCCGACGCGCACCGCCCTCGCAACATCACACGACCGCAGGTACTACGTCACCGGCAACCTGACGCGCGAGCTGTTCGACGTGACCGGCTGCGTGTTCAAAGACCCGACCGTGACTGTCACAGGTGCGGCCATGCAAGTGCTTGGTTGCTTGCGGACCAGCTGCCCAGAAGCCAGATGTGCATGGGGGGGAGGGCGCATACGGCGGAGGTGTCGGGTGTCGGTAGCCAGGTGAGGGCGCAGCTTCTCGCCGCCGCCGCCAGCAAGCTCAGCAGGCAAGCCCCTTGAGGGGCATCCAGGAAGTCCCTGCGCCGCCATGGGTCCATGCTATCCGGACCCCAGCGCACCTGTGCGGCTACTGGCTCCTTGCGAGGCTGGAACGCGCCCACCTTACCCCTGCGCAGGCGTGGACCCGTACGTCCGCGCGCTGCAGACGCTGTTCGACCCCGCCACCTCACGCGCCGACCTGCTCTCCCTGGAGGCGAGTGCGGGGCCGGCCAGGCCCCCCGGCGTGCGCGCGTGCGGGCCTTGACCGGGCAGCTGGAATTGCCGTCGTGCCGTCGTGGCGGGCACCTCGCCCCAGGAGGCTCGTCCTGGGCCCCTGACAAGCAGCTGGACGCGTGTGGGCCCTCCTCCTGTGGGCCAACGGGCTGCGCGGCGGGCGTGCTGCTAGCCGCTATCGGCTACGGCAGTACGGCAGTCATCCTCTTGCACGTTATGTAGTTCAGCTTCTCGGTAATGGTGCTGGTCGCCGACGCGGAGTCGCCTTACCGTGCCCGGCCCTGTCGCAGGTGACCGGCCCCAACACGCTGCTGCTGCGGTGGCGGCTGGAGGGGTCGCTCAAGATCGGCGGCCTCCGCATCAAGCCGTACACCGGCACGACCACCTACACCATCAGCGACGAGCGCAAGGTCATCCGGCACGAGGTACGGGCACATGGGACTGCCGTACGGGGATGTGTCGTACGGGCCCCCCTGTGTTGGCGCTCGTGGGCTTGCGGGGTGCGTGTGGCGCCTGGCCCAGCGGCATGGTGTCGGCGGCTGGTCGCGCCGCTCAGCTGTGACCTTCATGCGAGGCAGTAGTCAGCGGAAGCAGCTGCGGGTCGGCTGGATGACTTTTTTCCCTGCTTTTTTGGTTTGCCGGCGAACACCCGACCTGCGAAGTGCCGGGCTATCTGCGCTGCAGGAGACGTGGGATATCTCCACTGTGGATGCCTTTGTGAGCACGTTCATCCCCAGCTTCGGCGCGCCGCCTGCGCCGCCCGTGGCACGGTAGCCATGATACTGCAGAAGTTGGCTTGTGTGGCCTTGCGGCCCTGGTGCGACGGCCACGGGAGATCGGAGCACAGTGACGGATGGAGCGCTAGGGACGGGAAAAGCGCTAGGGGCGGAAAAAAGGTTTCAAAGGTGGATAAGGTTGGCGGTGAGTGGGCGACAAGGTAGTGGGCGACACTATGAAGCCTGATGGAGGGGGATGTCCGCCCGCCGCCGGGTTCGTGCCAGCCGCCCGCCACATGTAACCGCCAGTATGGCTCTCGGCTCGTAGTTCTCACGTCTGATGCGGTCTCTTATGAGATTACATGTAGAATATCACACGGTTCTGCACTCTTCGCAAGCGCCTGCGGATGAGCAATGCTGTGGTTTGTTCGGCAAAGCTAACGTTGGCACAACGATCAATTCAGATCACACAGCTCGCGTTGTTGTGGCTGCTGTTGGTCGTCGCGAGTCGGACCACGCATGCCGTGGACTTCACCAATGCCACGCCGTGGTGGAGCACACACGACCTTAAGCGCGGCATCATCATCGAGTAAGTTGCGTTGCCCTGGGCGCTCGTCGTCGCTATCTCACGTCGTCTCACGGCACGTACCCTGGTCGTGAGAGAGCCGTTGGGCTCAAGGCGCCGCCGTTGACTTGCCTACCCTCCCTTGTTGCCAATCTCCGTCCCATCGCCTGCTCATGCCCCCACAGCAACCCCGCCCAGTATGCGGCCCTGTTCGATAAGCTAGACGCGGGGAAGGCCATCAACGTCCTGGCGTGGGGCAGGTCTGAGCCATGACCAACACGACCTGTGCTGCTTGTGTCTCCCGAGCCATCCACCTGTGGCACCGCACTGCCTTCCCATTCGGCATGGCTCCCAACCTCCCATCCCCTACCGTCTCAGATTTCCTTTATATGGCTGACGCACGCCTTGCGCCACCCGCCCTCGCCTCGCCGCTTTCTCCCGCCGGCACCTCACGCCCCGCAGCTCGGTCGTGGCCTCCCACGCCGGCTGCTTCTCATACGCCAGCCGCGACTACATTGAGTCCTTCCGCGGCTCCACCGCAGTTGAATGCCTGGATGTCACCAGGGGCCACGGCACGGGGCTCTGGTAAGAGGCTGCCAATGGGGGGGGCCTTTGGTCGTTCGGGGTGTGCTGCTGACACGGGGGTGCTGCCTGACACGGGGGTGTGCGGCCTGACACGGGTGTGTGCTGCCTGACACGGGGGTGTGCGGCCTGACACGGGGTGTGCTGCGCTGCTGCCCCATGCCTGCTGCCACCCCACCCCACCCTGCCAGGCTGGGCTGGGGCACGCTCTTCATGCGGTGGGTCAACGAGACCTGGCCGCACACAGGCCACCTGTTTGTCAACGGTGCGTCCGCCTGCTTGCTGACATCTGTACGACACGGGCAGCGTACGGCAAGGGCGCTGTACGGCAGGGCTAGCGGGCGTCGGTCAGGGGCGCGAGGCAGCTAGCAGGCCCCGTTAGGCGCGCTATGCCGCCCGGCCCTGCCTTACTCCCGCCTCGAGCGCGGGCAGGGCCGCTGTGCGAGTGCCTGGGCCCATGGTAGGCGAGCACAGGCGCGGGGCTGCGAAGCCACCGCCGCCCACCCTAAATCCGCCCCTGCACCACTGCGCATGCAGACGGCCACGGAGGCGCCATGCTGGGGACCTACAAGCGGTCCGGCTGCTACGAGCGGACGGTGCCTGACCCCGTCGACCTCATCATCCTCGAGGTGCGACCCACGCGTGCTTGCTGCCGCTACGCTATCCTGCTGCCCCCTACTTCTGACAAACCTCGCGCGCCCACGCCGCTGCGGCACCGTCGCAGAACCTGGGCGGCTCCTCCGTGGTCAAGGATGTGGAGCAGGTGGGCTGGGCGGCCGCTGCCATGTTTGAAGTGACGTGCGGCCCGCACCAGCCGGGGCTGCCGCTCCGCTTCTGCGCCGGGCGCTTGCGGCGCGCGGTCCGGCAAGCCCACGACCTGCGAGCCCAGCGTGCTTTCTTGCGAGGCTGGCGGCGGCGGCAGCCGGGGCCAGCCAAGGGCTCGGCGCGCTCACCGGTCGCACAGCTACCCGAGCGTACGGGCGGGCGGGGGGGCTCGCTCCCCACGTTACCATGCGCCGTGGGTTGGGCGCAGTCCCCTCTGGCGGCGCTTGGGGTTACCGGAAGCCGCCGTGTGGGGCTGCCCCTTGCAATGGGTGCCGAGTGTGCTGCCCGCCCTGCCTGCCGCTCCCCTACTGCCCGCTGCCGCCCCGCTTAGGTGCTGTACATGCTGTTGCGGCTGGCGGAGACGCGCGGCCAGCCGCGGCCCGCGGTCATCCTCTTCAACTCCTTTCACGTGATAGACAACCGCAGCAAGGACTGGTGCGTGTCGCGGTCGCGCGTCTGCGGTGGCGCAGCGGCCGTCCTTGTTGGGCGTGCGGCGGGTGGCGCCGACGACGGCGAGCGCGCATGCATGCAGCAGCCCCCGGGGCTCTAGCTGCGCGCACAGTCACCTGGCCCAGCACGAGCCCGCCGCTGCGTGTCATGTCCTCCCACCCGGGCGCCTCACCGCCGCACCTTCACGCATCACGCCGCCGCAGCGCCGGCCGGCCGCCGGCGCTGCGGTCTGCGGCCCCCTGCTGCGCAGCGCGCGAGCAGCTCCCGCCCCTGGGTGGGGCGCCCATGCGCCCGATGCGAGCCATGCATAGGCACGCCGCCGCGCGCTGATGAGCTCCACCGACCCTTCGCGCCACTCGCGCTGCCGGCAACGTGATCTATCCCACCGGCCCCCAGGTACAACTGTGTGGCGCGGGGCAGCTGCGCCGCTTCGTGCGGCCCGCCGCCAGCGGGCGCCGGCTTCGACCACCTGGTCGGCGGCCCGGGCTTCGGGGTGGCCGGCCACATGCCGTCCGAGGCGCAGTCGCTGGCGCTGGGTGAGCTAGCTGCTGCTGGGGGGCGCGGCCGGCGCCCCACACGGGCTCGCGTAAGGCGGATACCGTAGCACGCTGGGCGGCCGGCCAGCGTGCCAGCGCCGTGGCAGCGCCGCTCGAGAGGAGCCCCCGGGTGCGGTTCCGTACACTGCCGTACGAGCTGCCGTACGCAACAGGCGTGCGTAAGATGCGGTGCCATTTGGCTTGGATGCACCCAAACCCGAGCAGCACGTCGGATGGCTGCTTGCTTGAACAGTGGGGGATGCCCATCATGGTGCGGCCCCAGATCCGGTACGTCCCTAGCATGGACCAGGCCGCGGAGACCATGTGGTCGTGTGGCGTACGTTCCCTCCGGCATCCCTTACCCTTTGTCCTCCCCTGCTCCTGCCCTTGCCCGCCCGCCCGCCCCATACCCCCCCTCCAGGCAGCTACTACGGCGTGTCGGTGCTGTCGCTGGGCCACCTGCTGCACGCGGCCATGCGGGACGGGCTGATGCCCAGCGAGGGCGTGGCCGCGTGCGAGTTCATCTCGGATCTGTTCAAAGACCACATCCACCCCAGCAACCTGGGCCGCCAGCTGTACGCGGACATGCTGACGCTGCTGATGCGGCACGCGAGGTTGCACTGGGCGGAGGCGAGCAGCATGGCGGCCGCCGGCAAGGGCCGCGGCGGCGGCGGCAAGGTCGCTGGCGGCGGCAGAGCCCTGCTGCCGGCGGTGGGTCTGCCGCAGCGGCCGATGGTGGTCGGCGGGCAGGACACGTACGTCAAGCGCTGCTACATGACCCACACGGGGTTGCCCGGCGTGGAGCATGAGATGGATGCTCAGGTGGGGCCTGGGACTGGCCGCGTGGCCCCGAGCGGGCTGCGCATTGAGGCTGCTGTCGGTTCGATGCGTTTCACAGAGCTTCCACGGCATCCATGCTAGTACCATTCCCTTAGCTGGAGCAAGGGCAGGGTACCTTTCACTGACTTCCACGCTGGTTCTACAGTGAAAGGGCACCGAGCGCTGACACGTCAACAGAAGGGGAGGAGCCAGCTGCGAGTCATGGGCTGCCGGGCATGCATCATGACACGTTGTGTAGCCCGGGGTGGTGTTGGCGGTGGCGACAGGAGTCGGCAGCCGCAGAGAGCCTGCGCCTGTGGCTCGCTGCCACTCCGAGGCGAAACGTTGACGTATTGGTAGAGTGAAGATGCGAGGCCTGCTGCACTCGCGGACAGCCGTGCCGCCGCGCCCTTCTCCTTTTCCCTGCCTGCGACCGCTGACACGACCTACGGCCTCCCTGCACGCCGCCCGCCAGGACCTGCCGGACGAGTACCTTCCGGTAGTGAAGAGCTCCGGCTTCAAGTTCGTCATGTACGACAACGGGATAGTGTCGTACAAGCCGGGTACGGCGGCCTGGCGGGACGCACGCGGCATCACGCGAACATCACGCACCCGACGCCCCCCTTCCCCCCATTCTGCATCCTGCCATGCTCAACGCCTGGCCCACGGCAAGTCTTGCGTAGGGGTCATGCCCCTTGCCGGCCTTGCTGCCAGCTCCGCCGCCTGCTACGCGTAGCCTGACCGCTCCGCAAGCTGACGCGCCTCGCCCTCCCGCCAGCCAGCGAGGCAATTAACACCTGCAAGACGACGGCGCCGCAGCCGCAGCAGGTGCTCTGACGCCACCGGCCATCATACCCGTTGTCCCCATCCCGCAGGCGTTGTCGCCAATGCCTCGGGCAGCGTGCTGGTGGTGCGCCTTGACACCAAGTTGGCGGGCGCCAACGCCAGCAGCACCGTGGTGGACATCTCCTACCTGGCCTCCTACCGGGGTCGCGGCGACTTCGGGGTGCAGTGCCTCTCCGGCTGCAAGTGCCGCGAGGCGTACGTGTGCACGTCCATCGACGAGCGTGTCAGCATCACCATGGCGCACGAGCTGCCGGTGCGTTGGGCTGCGCATCGGCTAGGGCATTGGGGCGGACTTCGCTTCCATACTCCCATCCCAGATTTAGAGTTGTGACTCGCTGCAGGAGAATGAATTGCGCCTCGGAGACGACAGCGAGGCGAACGACAGGGCCTGCATGACACGCTCGTGGCACGCACCAGGGGGCCGCTTCTCCGCCCCTTCATCTTCTCCTCTCCCTGCCCCTGCCCTGCAGGTGTACCCGCCCTCGAGCGCTTGCGTGCTGCAGTTCACCACCAAGCGCGGCGCCACCGGCTTCACCGTCAAGCTGCTGGCGCTGGTGGTGCGGGCGCTGGACTCGAGGCGCCAGCAGGAGAGCGGCAGCGAGGCCCTCGTACCGTCGCAGTGAGGCCCTTGCACCGTCGGAGTGAGGCCCTCGCTGGCGGCCCGCCCCAGAGCCCACAATGGAGGGCCGCCGCATGCAGCTGGCGGCCGTGGACTCGGCTTCACAACGCTTCGCACTGACGGCGGCCCGGATGGGCTCATTTGGACGCGCTACGTGTAGCCCCGAACAGCCGGGGAACAGATAGACAGCAGGCTGCGGCGGCTCGGGCTGTTCATCACACGCCAGCTGGGATCGCTCGGCGTGCACCTGGCACAGCTCCTGCAACGAACAGAGTTTGTAACATTGCGGTTCAGCGCCTATCTACACGCGTCTGCCGCCACCCTACAGCATGTGGTGGCTAGCGGCCGCGGCCGCGAGTGACTCGCGTTGTGCTGTGAACTAACATGATCACCCTGCCTGGGCCCCGCCAACCCTGAGCCCCGCCACCGAGATCTCGATCCCCGCCACAAGCAACACCGGTATCTGCAACGGCCAGTCAGCACAGCCATCAGCCCTTTAGATGTGCCGTGCCGCCACAGCGGTTTCCTGCGGGCCGCGGCTCCACCCTCCATCGACTAATGCTATCCCGCCAGCCATCCGGCCCACCAGGAAGCACCGGCGCAGTTCCATGCGGGCCGGCTGCGCTCCTGCCCTCCGACCGCCCCCCCCACCACAGTAGCCCTCGCATCATATGTTGGTTTTGGCGATACGTAGGTACGACAAGGTGGCCCCATCCGGAATGGTGACAAGGGCGTAACCCCCCGGCCCCCGTCCGTCGGCTAGGCCTGCCGGCCGCCACCACCAATTTTGGCTACTTCAGTTTAAGGCGTTGAAATCGCCCCCCTAGCCGCTGCGCGGCGGGGGCTACGCCCGATAATGCTCGACAGACTCCACCTACTGAGTCGACTACAATACGACGACTGCGCCGCCGCAGCAGCCTAGCCCGGTCAAGGCAAGTAGACGGCCGTCGTCTCGGCACGCAAGAGCTTAGCTGGAATCGGCCAGGGCTCTCCATGGAAGCCCACAATCCAGGCGCCCTCGTCCTTCATCTCCTTCAGCGTCCCCGGCAGCATCTCCTCGGTGTGCAGCCGGTAGAAGGCCTCCAGCCGCTCGCGCCGGTCCTCGGACAGCTCCCACGGCGGCTTAGAGGCGCCCTTGTCCACGGGCCCAGTGGAGGTGTCGCGCACGAAGGCGCGGTTGGCGAGCTTCACCTCGCTCGGCAGCATGGAGCGGTTGTACATGAAGCGCACCACCTGCGGTGCGGCGCGCATATCGGGTCGCAAGGGTGGCGGTGCGACATGATGTGTTGCGAGTGGGGTTATGTTGCTGTCTGTGAAGCTGCGGCAATCGGGGTCGCCGTACGCGGCTGCAATTGCACAGCAAGCGCACCGCGCGCGGTG
>BDDC01000157.1:72205-85168 GCA_001662425.1 Chlamydomonas sphaeroides | reverse complement strand
CAGGCAGGCAGGCAGGCAGGCAGGCAGGCAGGCAGGCAGGCAGGCAGGCAGGCAGGCAGGCAGGAAGAACGCGATGGGCGCAGCTGTACTGCTCGTCGCCATGCTGTGAACGGTGGTAGTGCGTGGTCGTGATGTGCGGCCCATCATGGTCGGTCGTGCAGCAGGAGGCGCACCACCGCCCGACCCTAACGCTGCGCTGCACCCCCCGTGCGTGCGAGGGCCGCCGGGCCCCACACCCCGGCCGACCCACGGCAGTCACCTGCTCAATGACGGCCGGCCTGTTGGCCATGTAGGCGTGGGCGTCGATGACCATGACGCGGCCGGGCGTAAAGTAGTTGGCGCGCCAGGGGCCCAGCCAGTAGCTGTAGAGGCTGGACGCGAACATCTGGTCGGGAAAGGGCAGGACGAGGCGGGGCAGGATGGGGGAAGACAGGTACCGTAAACGGAGGGATGCTGGGCGCGCTCGCTCGGGCCCGACAGGCACAGCGGCCGGGCTGGCGTGGCGCGGGGTAGGGTGTCGGAGCGACACATGCCGCGGGGGGGTTCGAGAGGGAAGCGGGCGGGGGCCGTGGGGCCACAGGCTCTCTAGCGCGAGGGGGCGCGAGGGGGGCGGGGCGGGGTCAGGGCGCCCGCGGATGCTGGCGGCTGGCCGAGGCAGGCAGCGCGCACACCTGCCGCACGTCTCCCTCAATGAAGCCCCAGTGGTACATGTCGCGCCACCCGCCGTCCTGCGGCGAGGGTCGGGAGGCAGGGGGGCGATGCGGCGGTCGCCGCAGTCGGAGTCGGCAGCCACCCAGGCGTGTGCGTGCGTGCGTGCGTGGCCGCTCTGCGCCGCACTGCCGTCTGACTGCCGTCTGCCGCAGCCAGCGGCCAGCGGCCTCCTGCTCCAGGCCACCAGGCAGCGGGCGGCCGGCGCAGACTGGCCGCACGCAGACGGGCGGCATGACACGGTACCGGTAGATTACGTCGTAGCATGTGTGTGCATCGTAAACACACGGTACGAGTTGACTACCGGCAATGCATGCAAGTGCTGCCAAGGGGTTGCAGCGCGCGGCGCTGCGGCCGCACCAGGCACTGCGGCGTGGTGCAGTTGCGCAGCCGCGCCAGCGTGTCCTTGGTGCCGGGTATGTTGTCCATGTAGGCAAACCACGAGTCCACCAGCCCGTCAAGCGTCAGCTTGCGCCACTCGGCTGCGAGGGGAGGGAGGGCGGCAGAATGTGGTGCCGTGTGAGCAGCAGACCACGGAACACAGTTGCACGAGCGCTGCAAGGGGAGGGAGGGCGAGGGAGGTGGGGGGGGGCGCGGCAGAGGGCGCCATCGATTGGCGGCGCTCGACAGGGCCTCGCACCGCTGCGAGGGGAAGGGGGGCTGCGGAAACGGCAGGGCATGTGCCGGGGCAGGGCATTCTGGGGCAGCAGCAAACTCAATTGCCATTCCTCGAGGAAGGAGGCGCGGGCGGCGCTCGCTCGCCCGCCCGCCCGCCCGCCCGCCCCCACCCGACTCTCGGTGGCGGTGCTTGAAGAAGGAGATGATGCGCTCCAGCGGGCTGCGCAGCATGAGCACGATCTTGGTGTACTCCGACACCATGCGCAGCTGCGGGGCGGGAGGAGGGGGAGGGAGGCAGAAAGGGAGGGAGGGGCCGCGGGAGCAGCGAGCTCGTGAGCCGGGATTGAGCCAGACGCTCGGGCCCAGCGCTGCCACCGCGGGGCGGAGGGGGGAACGGACGGATGGGCCCGGGGGTGTGAAGCGGGTAAAGGTTGCGAGAGCAGTGACGAAGGTCCCGGGCCCGGGGGATACTTGGCAGCAGGATGTGACGTCGCTAAGAACTGCTCAGAGGTTCGCGTACTCTTGGCGCCCCGCCTCCCCAAGAACACAAGCGCCGCGCTGTGGGCAGCAGCAGACGGCGCCGAGCCCTGGCACCAAGGCCGCCATGCAGCTGCGGGTGCAGGCATGCGTGCATCGACCCGCGGGTCCGCGCGATGGGCAGCAGCGACTAGCACAGCCGGATGCGGGCCGTGCAGCGGGCAGCAGCTGTGTGTTCAGAAATAGCAACATGTAGTAAACTCTGTGTGGGGGGGGGATGGGGGGGGCTACAGTGGGAGCGATCTGTGGGAGTGCCGCGCGGTGCCCCAGCAGCTACCGGTGCATGTCGGTTGGTGTGCGACCCCCCTCCCGAGCTCACCCGGTGCGGCGTCACCGGTGCAAACCCGTTGGTTGGCGAGCCGTCCAAGGTGTACTGGGACGGCGGCTTGTCCCTGCGGAGGTGTGTGTTCAAGTGTTAGGTAGAACAGAACCCCACACGCGGCACAGCAGGTTTGTAAGGCGCGGGTTGCACTGAGGAGCCCCAGTCCACACACGCTTCTGCTCTAGGTGCCGGCTGCCGGGCAGTGGCACAGCAGGCGGTGATCGGCCATCCCCGTCCCACGGCCATCCCTGTCCCTCGGCCATCCCCGTCCCTCGGCCATCCCCGTCCCTCGGCCATCCCGAACGCACGAGGTGCCAGCCAGGCCACAGCAACACGTGCGGACGCCATCCAGCCCCCTGGGCTCAGCGGCCTCACGTTATGCACTCGCGCATGGCCTTGTACCGGTCGCCGCCGGAACTGGCGCCCGTGGCGGCGCAGGGGTGGTTGAGCTGGCGCAGGTAGCCGCTCAGCTGTGTGATGTCTATGAGGGAGAAGGCGCCCACTGGATCGTCGCAAAAGAAGGCGGGCTCCTAGGGCCGGGGCCGGGGTGGGGGCCGCGGGGAACGTGAGGTTCGTGTGGGGCGAGGTATGGGGACGTGGGGCATGGGGCGTGGGTGGAGGGTGGCGGTGAGGGCGCGGGGCCGGCGGGTCAAACACACGATTAGAGGGGCATGCAAGGCAGGGGGCGGGACCCTGGAAGCTGAGCGGGGTATCTAGCCAATCACCTTGTTCTCGCTACTGATGGCCGGATCAGGCCGCGCTGGGTCATTGTTGACCGCTTTGTCGGCGAGCTGCTCCCACAAGTCCGTCTGGGGGCGTACGCGGCGGTAGGGGGCAGCGAGGGGGGGGCAGGTGATGGCCGCGTGGCGCCATGGTTGACGATGACCACCCGCAGCGTGAAGCTGCGATTATCGCGTACCGTTCCCGCTTTCGCGACCCCAGCTAGCATGAATGTTGGCACCGAGTAAAGCTCGTTGGGTTGGATAGGGCCCGCAACTATTTGAAGTGCTACATGTTTTGCTGGCGCATATGTGGCAAACAGTAAGAGAAGCGGGAGGAACATATCTGCGTCGCCAAGGAGTAAAACAGGTGACAATTGCAAACGCAGTGTTAGAATGAGCAGGCCGCCTGTGTTATTGCTGGCATACGGAGAACTAGAAGTACGTGTCGCTTGACGCGGCGACATGAGTACCTAACACTGCTGCCCATGTTGCAGCCGTGCCCTGTTGCGTGTTGCCGGCTCCCCCGGCCCTCCCCCGGCCCTCCCCCAGCCCTCCCATCTGCTTTCCCCGCCTCGCCCTGCACCCTCACTCATAACGTTTGGATGTCAGTATAGGAATCCCTGAAGAACGCCAAAAGAAGCGGGAGAGGGTGCAAGCCATTGGGGAGCCCAGGGGGAGTGCCAAGGGAGCCAGGGGAGCAGAAAAGACCTGCATGCTGCGTCGCAAGCACATCGCCTTCACAGCTCGCCATGCAACGCAACGCTTTGTAACTTCCAGCCGCGTATTCGACAACGAGTATCAAACAAGATAATTGGCCAAGGGCGGCATGCAACGGCGGGTTTTCGCCGCCAATTGTCGCATCGTGGTTTGCCTCACCCTCTGAGGAACTGTGCACAGCGTCCCATGCAATGAAGGTACGCCGAGCCCTTGGCCAACGCTGCCGCGGCATTAGTTGCCCATGCCATGCCAAGTACACACCGTTCTTCTCGTGCAGTTCACACTCCTGTTTGCGCTCGCCAAGCGCCTAGCGCAAGCGGTCCTTGACGGTCATGGGCGGCCGCACTGGATGCACGCTGGACGACTACATACCAACTGTGATAGCCGTTGCGCTCCCCTCCCACGCGTACCGCGTTGTGCTATTGCTTGGATTGGCCTGTATTGCCTATTGGCACTGCTTTATAATTGTGGGGATGGGTAAGAAATTGGTTGAGGGGTTGGATTCGTGCCAGCCCGCCATCATGAAGACTTGGCGTAGAGACACGCTCTAGCCAGGTGTGCTTCTATGTTTGGTTTGCTCACAAGACGTCAGATGAATGAATGACGCGTCTGCCACGCTCGACACGCTGGAGAATTCGACGTTTGCGAGTAGCGCTGCCGATGAGCGATGCTGCTATCAGTTGTGCGAACACGTTGCATCGCGTGCACGTCATACTACGCAGCGTAGCGGTCGCGGTGCTCCTGTCGATTGTAGCGACCCAGTTGGCCATCGCTGTGGAGTTCACAGATGCTACACCATGGTGGAACACACACGCGCTGAAGCGCGGCATCGTCGTCGAGTAAGCGGCCGCGACACCGCACAACAGGGCACGCGTACCTACACGCGTGCCCCCGCCGTCCCCTCTACCTCGCCCTGGCGCGGCCCTCGGGCTAGAGGCGTCGCTGCCGCATTGTTCAGATCTGTCTGAATCCAGCATTTTTCTTCGCAGTGCATCACAGCCCCACCTTCCCGCATTGTGCCAATGGCGCCCGCTCCTCAGCGACCCCGAACAGTATGCGGCCCTGTTCGAGAAGCTGGACGCGGGAGAGCCGATCAACGTCATCACATGGGGCAGGTCAGAGTCAGCCCTCTTGCCCGGAACCCCGGATGCGACCAACAGTCTCCGCCAGCTGCCACTCAACACCGCTGAAAGCTCCTGCCGGGCGGTGCAGCACCCGCCTGGCAGCTTCCATCACCGCAGTGTCCTGCCGCTGGCATACCCCACGTCCTTGCCACCTGAGCACATGGCAGCCTTCGCCTTCCGTCCCCCGATGCCTATCACTAGCTGATTCGCGGCTTGCTCCTACCGGCCACGCCGCCCGCCTCCGCACCCCACCCCGGCCATTCAGCTCTGTAGTGGCTTCCCACGCCGGCTGCTACTCGGCCGCCGGCCGCGACTACATCGAGTCCTTCCGCGGCCCGGCCGCGGTGGAGTGCAAAGACCTCAAGAGCACGCGGAGCAAGAATGACACCGCACATTGGTGAGTGAGCCGGCGAGCGAGCCGTTCAACGGCCAACATGCAACTGGATGCGAAGTCTGTTGGCGCGGTAGGAGCCCTCTCGCGGGGCTCTCCGGTGTCGGCACAGTAGGCTGCCTGCTTCGCGAGCCGTGTGCGCCGCCCAGGGGCGGCGAACCTAGCTAGGAGAGCGGCCGGTGCCAAGGCTACGGTGCCTGCTGCCACCCCACCCCGCCAGGCTGGGCTGGGGCACGCTCTTCATGCGGTGGGTCAACGAAACCTGGCCGCACCCAGGCCACCTGTTTGTCAACGGTGCGTCCGCCTGCTTGCTGACACCTGTACGACACGGGCAGCGTACGGCACGGACGCTGTGCGGCATGCTGGGCTGGCTGGGCTGGCGCGGGCGCAGGAGCGCGGGGCAAGCAACCAGGCGTCCGGGCCCACTCGCTCGGTGCTAGCCGGCCACCTGGCGACGAGCACCGGCGACGACGCTACCCCGGGCCCCTCCACACGGCCCCTGCAAATCTCGTTGCGGATGGGCCCACGCGTGCAGACGGCCAGGGCGGCGCCATGCTGGGCACCTACAAGCGGTCCGGCTGCCACGAGCGGACGGTGCCTGACCCCGTCGACCTCATCATCCTCGAGGTGCGCGCCGTACATGCCGTACATGCCGTACGCAAACCTCCGTCAACGGCCGGCCCCGCGATCCTACCAGCCTCGCGCTAGCACCACACGCGAGCCGCCGCACCGGTGGGTCCGGTTGGCGCCTCCCTGCTGCGGCCCCGCGCCCTCACAACAGGGCATTCTGGCGCTGCGTTGTGTACGTCGCATGCCTGTACGGCACCTGCCTGTGCGGCGCCTAATGCCCCCAAGCGCTTGTCACACCCAAGCGCACGCTGCGCTGCTTGCTGCATCTGCCAGCTCTGTTAGCCTATCAGGCGCCCGTCCGCCCGTCCGTCGCTGCCCGGGTCACTGACCACGAGCATCCCCTGGATGCGACTTGCCGTGAGTGCTGCCACGCTGTTGGCCTGAATTCGTGAGCACGTGCCGCGGTCGCAGAACCTCGGCGGGTCTACCACCATCAAGGATGTGGAGCAGGTGGGGCCGGCAGCGTGGCATTCACTCAATAGGTCTGCTCACGCACCAATGTGTAGATTGATAACCGGGAGGCTGGCACCGTATGGGACGGATGCTTGTTAAGATTGGGGCAGATGGTGGTGGCGGAGCCGCCAGGCGCCTTGGTCGCGGCCGTCGCTCGCGAGTCGCGACCAAGGCGCCTGGGGCGCTTGAGCGCTGACCAGTCTCGTCTGGGCTGGCGTACGCCTATCAGCGCCCGGCGTGCCAGCAGCTGCGTCTGCTCATCGGTTGCCTCAGCGCTCTCTCGCAGCTGGCAGGTTGGCTGTGAAGCAGCAGCTGCACGCTCTGAACACCCCCGCCGTGCGTCCGTGCAGGTGCTTTACACGCTGTTGCGCCTTGCCCAGGAGCGCGGCCAGCCCAGGCCGGCGGTCGTCATCTTCAACTCCTTTCACGTCCTAGGACACGACAACCAAGACTGGTGAGGCGGCGGCGACCGCAGTGCCACGCTGCGGCCGCCCACTGCTGCCGCTGGCGGCCCACGCGCCCATGCACGCAGCCGGCCGCTGCTCAGCCGCCTGTGCGCACATTGATTGGCAAATGACAAATAAACAGCACACATGCGGCACGTGCGCTTCGTTCGCCGGCGCCCAACCGCTTGCCCACGCAGGTTCAACTGCATCCGGTTTGGGGACTGCGCCGAGCGCTGCGCGGCACCGCCAGCGGGTGCCGGCTTTGACCACCTGGTCGGCGGCCCGGGCTTCGGGGTGGCGGCGCACCTGCCGCTGGCGGCGCAGTCGCTGGAGCTGGGTAGGGTGGCCCGGCCGCCTTGGAGCGTCCGTACAGACTTGCATAGCCGACATGCGTCTCTAGTCGCTGGAGTTTGGGGGCCGGCAGCAACAGCGGAGGGAGCATGGGGCGGGAAGGTGGCGTGGATGCTGCAGCTTGCGCAGGCGGCCGCGGGACTCGAGCTGCTGCAGGGCCGCAGATGCGAGGCCCCATCGAGGCCAGCCGCGCACGCGCATCTCGGCCTCCCTGCCACCCTGCAGCCGCCAGCCGCCAGCAGCTAGCCCCTAGCCGCCCGCTGGGCTCACCAGTAATGTGTTCCAACTGCGGCTTCCACAGGCTGACAGACGCCCCGGTCCCCGTCCGGCCGTCGGATACACCTCCCGCTCAACGCCCGCCCGCCCGCCCGCCCGCCCCATACCCCTCCTCCAGGCAGCTACTACGGCGTGTCGGTGCTGTCGCTGGGCCACCTGCTGCACGCGGCCATGAGGGACGGGCTGATGGCCAGCGAGGGCGTGGCCGCGTGCCAGGCGCTGTCCGACCTGTTCGCTGACCACATCCACCCCAGCAACCTGGGCCGCCAACTGTACGCGGACATGCTGGTGACCCTGCTGCGCCACGCGCACTCTGTTGTGACCCAGGCGCGCAGCTCGGAGTCCGCGAGCAACGGCCATGACCGCGGCGTCGCCGGCGCGGGCGGTGGCGCGCCGGCTGTAGGGCTGCCACCGCGCCCGCTGACCGCGGGCGGGCAAGAAACGTACATCAAGCGCTGCTTCATGCTGGTACGAACGTGCGAACGTACGGGTGTACGGACGACATTCAGTACGGCAACACACGTCATGCCCACCGACGCTGCACGCAGGCCACGGGGCTGCCCGGCATCGTCCACGGGATGGACGCCGAGGTGGGTTGGGTGGCGTGGCCGCAGCGCACACCCCGTGTTGTGCGCACTGTTAGCAACTGCACAGCTGCTGCATGCGCAGCAAGGCCTTGCTTGGCCAACGGGGCTGCCTGCCTAGGGCGTGCTTGGCCAAGGGAGCTTCCTGCCTGGGGCGTCTCTGCGAGGCCGTGGCGCCGTGCGCTGGCGGCATGCAGCCGGCCGGCTGGCGCGTGCTCGCTCGGCTGCATGCGGTAGGCCGCCGAGCAGACCGACCGGAGCCCCGGGGTTGTGCTCTTGGCCTGGATGCGGCCTCGCCGAGATCGCGACACGTATGTAGGCGCGGCCTCGGCACCGCATGTGGCACCGGAGAGAAGGGCACAGCGGAGGGGAGGGGGTTACCGCACGATGTGCGCACTCCGGCGGCTGACTGCGCCCCCTGCCGCCGCCCGGTTGGCCGCCGCCAGGACCTGCCGCGGGACTTCCTGCGCGTGGAGAAGAGCTCCGGCTTCCGGTTTGTCTTTTTCGACAACGACCCAAGCAAGTACAAGCCAGGTACGACATGCACGGGCGTCCATTGTACGACAGCCGTACGGCACTTGCACGTGGTCGTCGGGGCGCTCGATGGCTGTACGCCGCCGTACCGCTGCAAGGCCTGCCGTGCGCTGCTCCCCACGCGACGCGGCCCGCCGCGAGCTGCCTGTGCCGCCAGGGTTTGCCTGCCGCCCTGCTCTGTGGCCTGCCGTGCTTCGCCGCGTCCCTCCTCGGCCTGCCCCAGTCGCCCCACCGCTCCGCGGCCCGCTGCGGAGCGCCCACCGCCGGGGCGCACCCTGGACCCATGGGTCGGCGCCGCAGCTGCGGCCCCCTGCCCACACGCAGCCCGGCCCCCCATGTTGTCTGCACTGGGACGATTGTCACTCGCTCCTGCAACCTCTTCCCATTACATACCCAGCAGTTACCCACCCCGTTGTCCCCATCTCGCAGGCGTTGTCGCCAACGCCTCGGGCAGCGTGCTGGTGGTGCGCCTAGACACCAAGTTGGCGGGCGTCAACGCAAGCAGCACCGTGGTCGACATCTCCTACCTGGGCTCCTACGAGGGTCGCGGCGACTTTGAGGTGCAGTGCCTCTCGGGCTGCAAGTGCAGCAAGGCCACGATCAAGACCACCATCAAGGAGCACGCCAGCCTGAGCATGGCGCACGAGCTGCCGGTGGGTTTGTCATGACTGCATACAAGTTTGCTGTTGTGAGTCATCGGAGATGAGTCGTGCACTCTATGTCAGCCAGTACTCGACGAGCGGGTCAGCATCGTCGCCACGGCGCACGAGCTGCCAGTGCGTAACGGCGGACGGGTTGGGTTAGGGCAGGATAGAGGCGGGCGCGAGCCGCCGCCGCACGCGCGTCGGCACGGCCACGTCCCAGCGCAGCCTGCACGCAGTACCGACAAGGTACCATTGGCCGCCGCTGACTTCTATTGTGTGCCCGGCCCCGCCTCGGCTGCGCCTGCCTTGTCCAAGCGTCTCGTCGCTGCTTGGGGGCTGCGTGGGGCCGGAGCCGCAAGGGCCAGGCGGGGCTCGCGGCGGCGGCCCCCCACGCGAGGCTCGCAAGCTGCCCATCCTCCCCATTCCCCCTGCCCTGCCCTGCAGGTGTACCCGCCCTCTAGCGCCTGCGTGCTGCAGTTCACCACCAAGAGGGGGTCAACAGGCTCCATCGTTAAGCTGCTGGCGCTGGTCGTGCGGGCGCTGGGCCTACATGGCCGCAGCTTATGAGCGGCGCGGGCAGCAGCGACGAGACGGAGGACGAGGTGGGAGTGCAGCGGGGTTGCGGCAGGCTGTGTGATCGCGTGTGTGTGAGGGAGCGAGCGATATGGTGATGTGTGGATTAAGCGAGAGCGAGCGGCGCGGCGTGCATGAGTGGCCTGTGCGGATGGGCCTGTGCAGGTCGTTGGCAAGGTGCACTGTGGACTTGAACACTGAACGGACAAAGCGTGCAAGCGAGAGTGTGTATCATTGCATGCAATATAAGGCGTAGGTAGCTGCAGGCATTGGAAAGATAGGTCAGGATGAGAATTGGGCGCTCATGAACCGCAAGGCTGCTTGCTGGTCGGTGCGGGCCAGGGGGGATAGGGCGGGTTCAGCTGCCCCGCAGGCGATCCACGTGCGCACGGGCGCGCGATTGTACGTATATGTCAATGTGCAAAGCGAAGCGAACGGACTTGAAGCGTTGAACTGGGCATGGTAAAAATGTAAATGCTGCCAAGGGGTGTACGACGGTTTCGTGCAACCGCTGTTACACAGTTATAGTCAAAGACGATGACGAACAGTGAAGCCATATCATCAGCTGCGGGCCGGCTTAACATCACCTGTGTTTGGGAGTTCGTAGTTTGAGCGATTCTTCACTTCCACGCTTCCACACTCGGTCTACACCACCTTGCGGCTATGCGCGCCGACGATCCCGCATATACACATGACATGTCTGTGTAGCATGCGGCGGAGAGCGCTATTGATCACGCTCGCCACACTCGCCGTCGCGCCCTTGCTAACCGCGGCGGTGTATGAGACGGCGGCGGAGCCTTTCTGGAGCGCGTCTACGCTTCATCGCGCAATCATTGGAGAAGAACGGCCGCAGTTCGAGCCGCTGTTCGCCAAGCTGAATGCGGGCGAACCGGTCAACGTCCTTGCGTGGGGCAGGTGAGGCCGTCCAGGCTTCACGGATGCATTGCAGCGGACAGGGCGCATCGGGCCGCAGTAGCACCTGGGAAGGTCTGGCACGCCATCCAAGCCATCCATGGTACCATGCCGATGCGGCACGGGCCCCCTGTCCGCAGCTCTAACGTCGCGAGCCATTCGGGGTGCTTCTCGGAGTTGGGCAAGGCATGGGTGACCCGGGCCCAGGGCATGGGCCCGGACTTCTGTGAGGACGAAAGCGGCTACTGGTAGGTCGTCGTCGCACACGTAAGGATTGGTGGGGCGTGGGCGGGTTCGCCATTGGCGTTCGACTCGCTTTCCTCGGCCCTACGGCCCGAGCTTGCCGTCAGCATGTAAGCTTGTTAGGTCCAGGGCCTGGGATGGGCCCAGCACACTCCCGACACAGCCTCTCCCATCGTGCCTGCCCCGGGCGGGTTCTCGATGCGCTCTACCATGGCCCCGCCCGAACCGTGTGCCCGCACCGCCGCAGGACGGGCTGGGGGACGCAGGTCATGCAGTGGATCAACCAGAGCTGGCCACACCCCAACCACATGTACATAAACGGTGCGCAATCTGCAGCTGCCTGCGGCATCACACGAGCACGTAGCATGCTCGAAACTCTGGCCCCTAACCCGGCGTCGACGCCGGGTTAGGAGCCCTCCTTTCGGCGTTGCGGCTGCTCGCCTGCTCGCTTGATCGCCTGATCGCCTGATCGCCTGATCGCCTGATCGCCTGATGATCGCCTGATCGCCTGATCTCCTGATCGCTTGCTCGCTTACTCGCCCTGCTCGCCTGCCCTTGCTTGCTCGGCTCATTGCCTGCTTGCCGCACAGCCGGGCGCAGCGGCGCCTCGCTGTCCTTGTACTCGAGAAGCGGCTGCTTCGAGGCCACGGTGCCCGACCCCGTGGACCTCATCATCCTGGAGGCGAGTACGGCAGCAACAAACGCAGCACGGCTGTACGGCAGCACGGCCTCTCGCCCAGCGCCTACCCCACGCCCGCTCGTAGCGCCTTGCCTTGTCTTGCCTGCTCTCCATACGCCTCATCCGCTCGCGCCCCGGGGCATGCACATGCCCTCGCCCGTGCTGCCGGGCTGCTGTGCTGATAGTGCGCCTGCCTGGCCGCGTGCCGGCGTGCGCGCCGCGCCCCTCCTGTCCCCCGCAGAACGTGTCCGGCAAGAGCGAGCCCGAAGATGTAGAGCAGGTGGGCCACCCAGTGACGGCGTACGGCCCGGGGCCCGGGGCGGCGGCAAGTGATGCCTCTGGCGAGAAGCCCCACGGGATCAGGCCCAGACGGGTCCAGAACCAAAGGCGGCAGCAGTGGTTCGTGTGCCCGGCGATGTGCCCGCCAGGGGCTGACGCGATGGTCGGCCTGCCTGGCCCATGTGGCTCCAGGGCGTGTAAAACCCACACCCTGCGCCTCGCAGCCCCCTGGCGCATCACGCCCCGATGCGGCTCTTCCCGCTGCACAGCACCTTGTACGGATGTACGGCCTGCGGCGTGCCGACTGCCGTACACCATCAACCGTGCCATACGCCCCGGCAGGTGCTGTACTCTCTGCTGCGGATGGCGGCGGCGCGCGGCCAGCCGCGGCCCGCCATCATCATCTTCAACTCCTTCAACGTCGTGCGCTCTACCGACATTGCCTGGTGGGTGGATGATACACACGTAGCACCCAGCGCGGGGCGCAGGGCGGCCGCGAGAGCACATCCCGCGTTCTGCCGCTGTGGGGCCCGCCTGGCCGTGCAGCGCACCCACCCAGCGATAATATGATATCGGCGTAGAGCTTGGGGGAGGGGCGTCGATGCGGGATTGACAGCGTGAGGGGGCTGCTGACCCCACACCCACACCCACACCCACACCCACACCCACACCCACACCCACACCCACACCCACACCCACACCCACAAGGCCGCAGCGCGTCCGCCAGCACAGCGTGCGCAGCGGCACAGCGCAACGCGTCGTCTCCTGCGTGGCTGCTGACCACGCTGTCCACCTGTCGCCAACTCCCGCTGCCGCAGGCAGAGCTGCATCCGTGACGCCACCTGCGCCACCGCCTGCCTGCCCGCGCCCGAGGGCGCCGGCTTCCAGCATCTGGTGGGCGGCACGGACTACGAGCCGCCGCAGGCATCCGCCACCGCCTCGCTGGGTGAGCGGGCAGCGGCGCTGTGTGCAGTGGCACTGATCGGGCCAAGGGGGGAGGACCGCGATGGGCGGCGGACCAGGGGCTTGGGGCTGCGGTTTGGTGTACATGCGCCTCTGAGCTCTCCGAGCACCGCCTTCATGCCTCAGTCGCGGGCTGCGCCGGCCGACCGCTCTGCGACACCCACCGCCCTGTACGCTGCCATACTTTCCACCAAAATTAACGCGGCGAATAGCGAAGCGGCCCTTTCGCGGTGAATTCAAAAGCACCGCGAAGCGCA
>BDDC01000157.1:56996-67301 GCA_001662425.1 Chlamydomonas sphaeroides | reverse complement strand
CACACAGGGCCCCTGTCAGCCCCCCCCCCCCGGCCCCCGCGTCCGCACACTGCAGCGCCAGTGCGCGCCGCTCGCGCCCAACACCGCTGCCCCCAGGCCCTCCCCCTCCCCGCATCCTCGCCACTGCACACGGCCGGCCCCGGCAACACCGCCCAGCTCGCAACAGCGGCAGCGACCAGCACCAAGGGCCTGCAGACCGGCCCCCGGCCACCGGCCTGCAGGCTCACACCACCGCCCAGGAGCCCTCCGCCCGGCAGCGCACGGTACCGAAGGGCTGACCCGCACCGTCGTGGGTCAGTTCCGCTGCGGCAGCAGCACTGCCACCACGTCCGCAAAGGAACAGGGCCGCCACCGCCGTCGCGACGGCGCCGTGCCGCCGTCGCCGCCTCGCAATCCGCGCCGCCGTCGCAAGCCGCGCCGCCGCTCACCGCTTCTTGCTGCTGCCGCTGCCCGCGCGCGCCGCCGACGCGCGCTGCTGCGTCCCCGGCTGCCCCGCCAGCGGCGTGCCGAAGGGCGCTCCCGAGGCGCCGGGCGCGCCAAAGGGGCTCGCGCCGCCGCCGCCCAGCGGGCCGGGCGAGAGGCCTGCGGCGGGAAGGTTTGCAGACAGGCACATGCTCGTACCAGGCCAGGCAACGAGGGCCGCTGGCCGGCCGGCGGCAAGGCCGCTAGATGTCCTGTGCGGGGATCGGCAGGCGGAAGAAAGCACAAGCCTGCGGCAGCTCGGCAGGGGGAGGAGCCCGACCCACCATACAACCCGCCGCCGGCCGCCTGCGAGCCGCCCGCCGCGCCGCCGCCCGACGGCGCCGCGCCGCCGGGCGTGCCGCCGCCGCCGCCACCGGCCCCGCCGGCGCCGGCACCGGACGCGCCGGGCCCGCCGAAGCTGTAGAAGCCCGGGCCGCCGATGCCGACGCTGCCGAAGCCTAGGCCGCTGCCGCCGGCGCCGCCGCCCCGACCGGGCTTGGCGGCGCCGGGTGCCAGGTGGTGCAGCGGCCGGGCGTCGGCAAAGGGGTCGCTGTAGTCGCCGCGGGCGCGGCGCTGCGAGAGGTACGAGTCGCGGGCGCGCGCCACCTGCAGCGGGGGCGCACAGCGAGCGGCGTTGCGGGTGGGGCCCGGTCGGACCAGCAGTGTAGCCGCCGTTGTTTGGCTTGTGAGCGAAACCTACATAAGCGTGCCGACACACAGGAGTTCTGTCCTACTTGACACATGAACACACCTGACCAACCACTTGCTATCAAGATCATGTAAGATAACTTTCGCACACGCTACAGGTGTCGCACCTCGCCGTGCAGCTTGTCCAGCCGCGCGGCCACGTGCACAAAGTAGTCATGCATGTGGGTCACCAGCGCCGGCAGGCCCGCCACCGCCGCAGCGTCCGAGTCGGGGCCGGGGCCGTAGGCGCCGCCGTACGCGCCCGGCAGCACGCGCTCCAGCTCCGAGATGCACCTGACGGGGGTGGGAACGGGGGTCGCGGGGGAGCACCGCGCTGGGTAACACGTGTCGGGGGTTACGGGAGAGGACACAGCGAAGGGGGCGGTTGCGAGGAGCGGGGGAGTGACGAGCAGGGGCGGTGGACGGCGACGGGCGCGGGACGGGCTGGCGGTCTGTTCACGAGACGTGCCGGCGGCGGTCGCAACACGTGTGCGTGTGTAGGGTTGTGGCTGGCGGGAGCAGGCTGCAAAGCGGCGCATGGGCAGCATGCGGAGCACCGACAACGCGGTGCCTAGGGGTTTGGCAAGTGGGTCAAGCGGGAGTGGTGTTCTTGGGCTCCCCTCCCTGCCAGCCGCCCCTGTGGGCCGCGCCACGCGCCGAGGGCAGGACCGCCGCACGCCCGCAATCAAGCCCTTGCACCCCCGGGCCTTCTCCCGCGCCCCATAAGCCGCTGCGACAAGGATGAACTCCGCCCCTCGCGGCGTGGGGGCCCCGGCTCGCCTGTGGTATTGCTCAAGCGCTTCGCTGAAGCCGCGAACCGCCTGAAAGGGAGGGTTCGGGGGGAGGTGTCAAGGCAAGGGGTACACGGCGTGGAGGTAACAACACGAGGCAGCGACCCTTAAGGGCGTCCGAGTCGCCACCACAGGGTCGCTGCAGCCGCGGCACGGCACCCCTGCCCCGTCACGGTACGCAAACTTCGTTCCGGCACCCAGCCTCTTCACAGCTTTTCAGCTCCGTTACAGCGCCCCAGCCCTGTCACGGCACGCCAACCCTGTCACGGCGCCCCAGCCCTGTCACGGCACGCCAACCCTGTCACGGCGCCCCAGCTCCATCACGGCGCCCCAGCCCTGTCACCGTACCCCAGCCCTGTCACGGCGCCCCAGCCCTGTCACGGCGCCCCAGCCCTGTCACGGCACCTCAGCCCTGTCACGGCGCCCCAGTCCCGTCACGGCACCCTAGACCCGTCACGGCGCCCTGGCCCCGTCACGGCACCCCAGCCCCGTCACGGCGCCCCAGTCCCGTCACGGCGCCCCAGTCCCATCACGGCATCCCAGCTCCGTCACGGCACCCCTCACACGCCCACAAGCCCCTCTCCCAACCTGGCCCAGGTATGGGTTGGGCAGCGCCACCGGCTGCGACAGCGCGTCCTGGGCCGCCTGGCTGGACAGCATCTGGGCCTGCTGGGCGGTGCCTGGGCGGCATGAGGGGGCGCAGGGGGAAGCGTCACGGGGGCGTAGGGGCACACGCGCAGGCGTGTCATGGCGGCCCCGCGCTCCCGCACCCTCCGCAACCCCTTGCCCCGGCCCCCGTCGCCCCGCCTCCAGCCCGGGTGCCGCGCCCCTCACCCGCGGCCTGGCTGATCTCCCGCCACAGCTTGGAGCGCTGGTAGAGGCGGATGGCGGTCTCCGTGCTGCGCATGAGGGCCATGACGCGCTGGGGGGGGAGAGCGGGCGGGGAACGGGAAGGGAGAGGGGTGGGCGGGTTAGTGCCACCGTCAGGCAGTAGGGACAGGTGGCAGTCTCCGCGCTGCGCACCATGCTGCTCCCTCCACCCTCCGGTCGCGCCACATGTCATATTCGGCACGTACTCCCGACCGACACCTCCCGGTATCGGCAGCGCACCTCCCTGAACGCCAGCAGCCCCTCCTCGTCCGCCACCACCGCCTGGTAGAGAGACTGCAACGTCTGGCGCAGCGCCGCCGTCTCCGAGTCCAGGCTCTGGTTGCGGTGAGTCGGGGTGGGGCCGCAGGGCAAGGGGGCTCGAGCCCAAGGGGCAGGGCGGGACAGGCGCAACCGACGACAGGGCGCATGCCCCACCTACAACCCCTAGCACGCAACCCTTCCCCACGCGTCCACGTCTTCACCCCGCCCTCCACCCGGCCCTCGCTCGAGACCCTTGTCCTCCCCTAAACAGCCTCGCACTGCCGGTGCCGTGCCTCCCAGACCCCCGGCACACGCACAGCCCTCCCTCGCCCAGTGTCCTCCCCCGGTTCCTGCCCCTATTTCCCCCGCGGCAGCCGCACCTGCTTGATGCTGACGTTGTCGTGCAGGTCTAGGCCTCAAGCACAAGTGTCCCCTGCCCCTGCCCTTGCCTGCATTCCTTCCCCCGTTCTGCCCCTCCCTCTCGCCGCAGCCGCACCTGCTTGATGCTGACGGTGTCGTGCAGGCGCGAGTCCGCGTCCAGCGCCCGGCACTCGTCGCGGTATGAGCTGATCTCCTGCCTGCGAGGAGGGAGGCAGCAGGCAGCACCAGCATCAGCAGCGGCATAAGGGGCACAAGCTGGGTGGGCCGGGCCGCTTGCCCAGGGTGTGGGGGGCAAACACTGGGCGGGCCGCTCACGCAGGGTGCGGGGCGGCCTGCAGCCGAGTCAGGCTGTGGGGTTGGAGCTTCTCAAGCCTTCGCGGCAGGCAGGACGAGCCGGGCAGGGGCTGCCTGCGAGGCGGCACTGCAGACCGCCGGGGCCGCTCCCGAATTGCAACAAACACACAAAAGCAGACGGCACTCACTGTATCTTTTGCAGCTCCTGCTGCATCTGCGGCGGCAGCTCTTCGAACTTGGTCTTGTAGTTCAGGCCGGGGCGTGCCTGGGATGCGGCCGCAGCAGGCGGGGGAGCGAGGGGTGCAGAGGAGGGAGCAGTGAGCGCTCTGCCTAAAGCCCACACGGCAACGTGAGCCAGACGGGGTGGGCAGGCGGGTGGAGGGGACTGGTGGCGCAGCAGGTGCGGCAAAGCAGCGGTGAGCACGGGGGATTGCGTTGATGCCGCGGGCGAGGCTGGGTGGGGTGCGTGCCGGGCACGACAGGCCAGGCGGGCTGGGGCCGCTCGCGGGGGGCCCGACACGGCGCGAGCGCGCATCGCAATGCCGGGGCATCGCAACACTGGGGATTCTGGTGGTGTGGGCGGATCGCGGAAAGACCTGGCTGTTTCACTTTGTATCATGTCCGCGTGTGCAGGCGAGCAAGGCAAGCCTGTCGACGCCACCGGGCCCGGCTCCCGCCACCCCCTGTCGTGTGGCCGTGCAGTGAGCCGCTGTGCGCCGCTCCGTGCTACGAACCACAGTCCTTAGCACTGTGGGCAGGACATCGCCACAGGCCCCGGCAGGGCTCACCTGCGCGGCTTGCTGTGCGGGCTGCGCCTGGGTCTGCGCGCCGAACAGGCCCCCTCCTGCCGGAACCAGCGCATTCGAAGTGGCTGGCGCCGACGCTGGCTGCCCAAACAAGCCAGTGGCGCCAAACGTTGTTGTCGTGGTGCCAAATGGGCTTGAAGCGGGCGCTGTCGCTCCGAATGGCGAGGCAGCTGGCGCCGACTGCGCTGCCCCGAACGCCGTCGTGGCACCAAAGGCCGGTGCAGATGCTGGTGCGCCAAAGGCTGGTGCAGTAGCTGGAGCCCCGAATGCTGGTTGCGAGGCCGGCGCGCCAAAGGCTGGCGCCGTGGATGCGCCGAAGGCCGCTGCTGAGCTAGCTGCGGGAGCAGCACCGAACAGCGTCCCAGCAAAGGGGCTGGACGCAGGCTGCCCGCCGAAGCTGAATGCCATCGTTGGCGCGCCCGAAGATCTCTGTGAGCTTTACTCAAGGTGCCAACATGGCAGGTCCAGCAAGCTAGTCACGTAAGAAGAGCGAACGTGCAGCTCGCTTTGTATTTAACTCGGTTGCCGCGACTTGCAAAACAGCTCGCTCGAGGTAATGCGGTCCTCTGTCACCAAAGCAGCACACAACAGGTAGCTACAGCATGTATGTACAATTCAACATACAACCCGGAGCACTCGGCACGCGAGCCATACACACAGCTCCGACAATTCCCCCTCGTGAGAAATCCTCTGCCTCAAACTTCCAACGTTCAAACGCCCTTCCCCGCTAAACCTTCCCCGACGACAGCAAGCAATGGTCCCCCATGCCAAAAATCACGCACAGCTGCCCCCACATGCTATGCACCTCTCCCGGCCTCCACCAACCCTTGCTGCCCCCGGGCCACGCACAGGTCCCCATGCGGCATCGTCAGAGCAAACCATCGTGACCACCCAATGCCTCACCCCCGCCAGGAACGACAGACCCTTTGCGACCCAGGCCGCAAGTCCTGGGCGCACCCTCTCAAGTCCCGAATGCACTTGATCGCCCCGGCGCCGCATCTGCTGGCGCCTTCACTTAGCGCGCCCATCCCCTGTGCCCATGTGCCGTTCCGTGGCATGCCCTCCCGATGCCCAGCCCCCTCGCCGACACAGCCCCGCGCAGCAGGGGCACGCGTCCGTCACCGCGCCCGCCACCTCGACCGTGCTGACGGGCTGCTCGTCCGACTAGTCGCGCCGCTGCGCGCGCCGCTCACCCCATGATGCGGGTGATGCCCTGCAGCGTGTACTGCCGCGGGTTGGACAGCTGGAAGCGGTGGATCTCAATGTCGTCGAAGCGGGTCCCGTACTTGAGGTCGTCGAGCTCGTAGATGCGCGACACCTGCGGCCAGTACGGACGTAGTACAGCACGCATGCAGTAAACGGGCTGGGCGCCATGGGCTGGGCTCCAGGGCGGTGACCCGCACCTAGCCCCGCCATGCTAGGCCGTGCCTGCACCGCCACTTCCCCTTCCTACCAGATATGAGCGAACGAAATGTACCGCTGCCCCAGCCCTAGCCACCCCAACCCAGACCATCCCGCCCTCCAGCCCTTCAGCTCCATCTGAATCCACCCTCCCAGCTTAGGGATGGGCAGCACATACCGGCATCCCCAGCCCCTCCCTCCACCTCGCTCCAGCCCCACCTGGATCCGCCCTCCCAGCTTGGGGATGGGCGGCACGTACAGCTCGCTCATCTTGTTGCACGACTGGCCCCGGATGGTGAGGTCGTAGCCGCGGTCGGCGGTGGTGGGACTGGCCAGCACCGCCAGCTTGATGTCGGCGTCGTCGCGGTCGTAGTCCACCAGCAGCATCGTCTCGCCCGCGTCCACGGACATGTAGATCTCCTGTTCGGGGCGGCATGAACGAGGTGCAATGTGGCGTGTGGTGAATGCGCGGATCCGGGCCTAGTCCCATAGCCTAGTCGTGTGAGTCGTGCCCGATGAGCGAGCATGCCAGCACGGGGGCCTCATCTGCTACGGGGCCCCAGGCCACGCCATGTTGCCGTGTAGTGCCATGGGCCCCACGCATACTCCAGCAACTTCGCGGCAGCTCCTCGAGCAGTGCGGTGTCTGCTTACGAACACCCCGGCAGCCGAGGCATCTTCGCTCCGCGACCTCCAGGCCCCGGTGGTCCGCACCTGGTTGCTCTGGTCGATCTCCACATTGTGCAGCGCCTTGCTGGCCTGTGGCGGGAGGCGGAGGCGGGAGTGGGCGTGGGGAGGCGCTGGGTTAGGGCCGCGGTGCGCGGTACGCAGCACGCGCGGCGTGGCGCCAGGCCCACGCCACAAGGGCGGTCGGGGGTCATACCGCGGCACCCGTGGCCTTGCGGTGGCGGTGGCGCTCTGGGCAAAACGCAAGCGCACCACATCACAGCAAGCTGGGGGACTAGGCTCCAGGTCCTCACGAGGCAATGTGCAACCCACGCTTGGTACAGCGCGAGTCGCAGCGCTTGCACCAGTGCAATGCTGTGTTGTCATGCGCGTGCAGCTTGCCCAAGACACCAGCTCAACCGCAAGGCTACGGGTACCGCGGTACGACCCCCGACCGGGAGCTTAGCCAGGCAACCTGCCCGCTTGCCCAATCAGGCAGCCTGTAGCGCACCAAGCCCCAAGCTAAGGTGCCCACCGGGCTTTCAGCCCCTGCCTTTCCCCCTCCTGTGCACTCCCTGTCCGTTCCATACAAAGTGCATGATGACACCCCACGCCGCGCCGTTCCGCACCCTTCCAAGTGATTTGGAACCCACCTGCGAGAAGTTCATGGCCCCCCGCCAGCCGTGCGCCGTGACCACCAGGTCGGCGTTGGTGGATGACAGGCGCACGGAGTCAAAGACCACGAGGCTGAGCTGGTTGAAGTCAATGTTGATGGGGATGTCGTCCAGCTTGAGCTCCTCGTACACCTGTAGGCCGCCTGCCAGGGGCTGGCCCGTGGGGAAGGTCCGCCGCCGGACCTGACGGAGACAGGATAAGGCGGCAGGGCATGCGGGTCGGGCGAGGGGCATGTTGGTCGGACGAGGGGCATGTGGGTCGCTGCTTGTGGTTGGCGTGTGGTGGGGCGGGACGAGTGGGGCGGCGCAGGGCAGGGCATGTGGAGCGGGTGTGGTGGCTGGGAGTTGCAGACGGCCTGGCGATTGGTTAAGTGGTGTGAGCTGGTGGGTAGTGTCAGCAGCGCACCTTGGTGTATTGGCGGCCGGAGAGCACGAGCATGTCCAGGAAGAGCGGCACGTTGGGGCGCGTGACGAAGACCTTGAAGTCCACCACGCCGGCGCTCTCGTACTCCACCCCCACATAGATGAGTCCGTTGGACTCCTGGATGGGGATATAGACCGACTGCTGCGCGTCGTTGGCGATGAGGCCGGGCATGGCCCCGAACATGTTGCGCAGCGAGTGGTATGTCTGCACGAGGCCCTCCAGCTTGATGGTCACGGTGGAGTTGCGGCCCTGCGACTTGTACTTGTCCTTGGTGAACTCGAAGCTGAAGGTGAGGGGCAAGTTGAGCTTGTCGGGGGTGATGGTGGCGAGGTCCAGGGAGTAGCGGGCGACGAAGGAGTCGGAGAACGTGTCCTTGTCATACAGCTGCAGCTCCATGGTGCCCGCCAGCAGACCCTGCCCGGCCTTCTGCAGGCGGGGGCAAAACGTCTCGTTCCACACGGGGTTCTCGTCGTCATCCTTTGCCTTGGTCTTGAGCTGCTGCCCGCCAACCAGCACGATGATGTATGGGTCGATTTTGCTCAACCGATCCGTCCGCGGCAAGTTGGCTGCACTGATGATAGTCAGCCGCGTTAGGAACTCGGTGGCGCTCATGGTATGCTCGAGCGGGTCAGAACGGACGCGGCAATGCGGTTGCCTCCGCTGACTGCCTGTCTAGGGCGTGTCAATAACAGCCGATAGCAGTGTTGGTAGGAGTCGCGCGAGGCTGCGTGCGGTCGCAAGGTCGAAAGTCAGCGCGAGCGAGCTCGGCAACGGCTGCAGAAACGAGCATGCGCGTGGCTTGCGTGCAGTAGAACGCAAGGATAAGCGACCCGCTATACACGCAACTGGGATCCTGGAGGGCGCGCTACCCGCCTTCTCGCGCGCTGGAAAGCTGCATTGGCCCGCAACCCATCCCCACAAAGTCCACCCCGACTGCTCTACAGGGCCCCCGTGCCCACATAAGCACCACCACGCCTGCACGACACTGCCACAGCACATTTCCCCCTTGCAGCAAGACGGTCCCGGCTCGTCCGTGCACATTTTGCAAAACGATCAATTTCTCTGCACGCAAGTGCTATGGAGGATGAGCTTAAGCGTGTCTACGCACGGCATTTTGATAACCATTTCATGCTCGTGACGTGGCCAGAATCGTGTCAGCAGCATGGCTTTGACATTACGCTCCACAACCCCGCTAGCGGCAAGACCTTTGTCGGAACCGGTGAGCAGCATGGATCGGTCACCTGCAGAGCTGCGGGCACGGCGCCATGGCCTGACCAAGCTGTCCCGGGCGGAATGACACGTATCCCAATTCCCCGCGCGGCCCCCGCCACCACGGCTCCAGGCCTGCGTGCGCCGCCGCGCTGGATTAAACCCGACCAGTGGCTGCCGTACGCTCAGCGCGCGCTCGCCTGCGAGGGCCCACCCGAGGGCGTCTCCTTCGCCTTCTCGTCCGCGACGGGCGCGGTGAGGGCCCCGCGCGCAGCCCCTGCCCGCCCCGAAGCGCACCCAAACCCCCAGGTCGCCTTGGCACGTTCGGCCACCCGCGAGCCCCCGTGCCGTCCCCATCCACCCCAACTCCATCTGACACCCCGGCCGCTGCCTTCATACAGCGCCCATCCCGCCCTGCGCACCCTGCCCTGCGCACCCACGCCCCTGCTTTTTTTGCTGTCCTTCCACCTCCTTGCGTAATGTTTCTATATCTCTTCCTGCCTCGGCCCGGGCGACCCGCCGCGTGGCCGGGGAGCGATCAGCCCCCGGCTCCCTCCCTGGCCGATTGCCGCCCCTCTCTCCCTAGTCCGCTACTCCCTCGATGCATTCCCTGCCTCGCTGCACGCTACAGCACAGTCGACCGCCAGTCCTTTCACTGTGGGACCAGCGCGGAAGCCAGTGGAGGGTTAGACAACCGCCAGTCCCGCGCCTGGCGCCCGGCCACTCGCCCGGGCCCAGCACCCTGCGCCACCGCCCACCGCACTGCGCGCCTCTGCAGAGCACCCACACGTCACACCACCCCATCTCACGTCCACTCCCCACCCCTCAGCGCATGCTCATGCGCTTCACCTCCAGTACCTGCCCATCCATCCCTCTGCCGCCGCAGCTGACGTGGACCTGGCCCGGCGGTACGCTGGGCATTGCGGGCGCCACCCGGCAGGCAGGCTGGGGGCCAGGCCGGGCTGACGGGGCTGGGCCAGGAGGGCTCAACATGCCAGCAGGCGGAGGGCGTCGTGGGCCCGCTAGCACGTCCGCGGCACCGCCCTGCCCCCACGCCGCCGGCCCCAACCTGCATTGCTCCGCGTGGCACCGTCACCGACGCCACCCAGGTCCATGGCACCCGGCATGCCATCCCATCACCTCATGACATCCACCTGGCTCCACCCGCGCGGCCGGCACACGCCACCGGCACGGCACCCGCGCAACGCCGCTGCCTGCCCTGCCCTGCTGTGCCACTCACGCGCCGCCAGGGCGTGACGCTGACGCCGCTGCCGCCGGGCGAGGTGGCGCCCCTGGAGGCCATGATGGGCACCGTGTGGGACAGCTGCCACAGGCTGCTGGTGGGGGGGCTGGGCTGGGCTGGGCTGGGTTAGGGGGAAG
>BDDC01000157.1:20005-56661 GCA_001662425.1 Chlamydomonas sphaeroides | reverse complement strand
CTGGGCTGGGCTGGGCTGGGCTGGGCTGGGCTGGGCTGGGCTGGGCTGGGCTGGGCTGGGCTGGGTGGGGGGCAGGGGCGAGCGGCGGCCAGACCGAGGGCGGGTGGGGCGTGCTGCTGGCCCCTGACGCCGCAGTGGGGGACCCGCGACGGTCGGCATTTTCACAACAGCCTTGACCCCTGCCCTGGCAGCTCGGGGCCCGGGCTTGCGCTTGCGGAAGATTCGCATCTAATGCGTTACTCCCACGCTACTGCCCTGCCCTGCTACCCGTCCTGCTCCCTCACCGCCGCTGTCCTGTCGGCAGCTGGGCGCCTTGCTGGGCCCCTCTGCTGCCACGAACCCGGGCCCATGTCCCCGGCCACCTCCTCCCCGCGCCTCTCCCCCGCAGCTGTCCTGCCGGCAGCTGGACGCCTCCCTGGGCCGCTGCAGCCAGGCGCTGGCGTCAACCCGGTCGGAGCTGCAGGAGGCGACCGAGAAGCACAAGGCGGCGGTGGAGGAGCTGCACGTCAAGGCGAGGGCGCGGACAAGGGGGAAGGGCAGCGCGTACAGGAGGGTGGGGTGCGTGCCACCAGCAAGCACACGGGCGCGGTGGAGGAGCTGCACTCCACGGCAAGGGCGCGGGTACAAGGCGGAGTGGGAGGGAGGCCAAGAGGATGGTGGTACGTGCCATGGGGGAGGGGAGCTCCGTCCCCACCCAGCCCACCCTTCCCATGCCCTGGCCGCCCATCCGCCGCTGCGCCCCACCCCACCCCGCAGTTTGCGCTGGTGCTTGACGCCAAGAAGGAGCGGCTGCTTGAGCAGCGGGGGCGCATTGAGGCGCTGCAGGAGCAGGTCCGCGGCCTGCAGGCGCAGCTGGTGCGAGCGGGCTGCCTGCGGGCAGGGGAGGCGGGGTGCAAGCGGGGCCAACGGGGAGGGGAGGCGGGGTGCGAGCGGGGCCGAGGGGATGGGCAGGCGGGTTTGGGGGCGTGTGGCAGACGCAGCTAGTGAGGGGCGGGGGGCTGCGGAAGTGGAGGCGGGGTGAAGGGCTTGCGGCCCGGCCCTCACGCCGCCAGCGCACCTGTGGCCGAGGTGGGGCCTGCAGGCGCAGCCGGTGATGGCAGCGGCAGCGGCGGAGGTGCGAGCATGGACTTGGACCGTCGCAGCCAGCGCAGCGCGCCACGGGGCGGGCCTTGCCCGGGAAGGAGCGTGCTGCGGGCGCAGCTCTTGCGGGCGGGGCAACGGGCCGCGCGCCGGTGGACATAGGCATCAGATGCGCGTGGTGGGGTGACGTTATGGCGACGGCGCGGCGGCGGCGACGGAGCTGGGGGGGCCGAATGTTGCAACCCGACATGTGCAAGGGACAACGGTATAGCCTGGCAACTCCAGCCGGGGGACGAGGCTCTGCAGCAGCTGGCAGGCCTGCGCCCCGCGCTCCTCACGACGTGTGTCCGCCCCTGCCCACGGACCTGCACTTGGCGCAGGCGGAGCCGGAGGCGCAGCAGACCGAGTCGGAGGACGGCAGCGGCGGCGAGCTGGAGGCCGAGGCCGCGGCGGCGGGGCCGGCGGCAGCGGCCGCAGGCGGTGGCGCGGGGCCCAGCTCAGGTGATTGGCAGCGGCGCCGCTGGGGGTTGGGGGCCGGGGCACGGTCGATGGGCAGCCGCGGTACCGTGGCCTCGATGGTTCTCGCCGCTTCAGCTCATGCGGAGGCGGGAGCGCAGCGCCACACACACAGGCCGGTCCCAGTGCCGGTCGTGGCCCTGCGTGCCCTCGCGCCGCCCTGCAACCCGCCTGGCCCTCCTGCCCCCTCCCCTTCCCGCATGCAATGACCAGGCGGCGATGAACGCAGGCAGCGGTCCCTGCCGCAGCCGCGGCAACTGCAGCAACGGGCAGGAGCCGGCGCAGCGCCGCCGCTGCCGCAGCCGCAGGCCGGCGGCCCTGGGCCCAGCACAAGCTCAGCAGGTGGCAGCGGCGGCCGCGGCGGCGGCGGCGGCGGCGGACCCTCGGCCATGGACGGCGACGGCGACGAGAGCCACGGTGGCGCTGCTGCCGGCGCCCCCTCCGCGCCAGACGATGTGTACGGCAGCTTGTACGGCGGCGGGTCGTACACCAGCATCGGCGCCACGCCCTTGGACGAGGTACGTACGGGCTGGCCGCGGGCTGCGGTGGCGGCGGCTGCGCGAGGCGCCGTGCCGCCCCCCGCTGACCCGCTGCTCCCCCCTCTGCGTGTGGCCTCCGGCTCCGCCTCCCCCTCCCGGAGGCCCTCATGGCTGCCTGCACGCAGCCCGCGGACCACCCGCCGGCAGCCCCCGGCCCTGCCATCATCGCCACGCCTCTGCCTCAGCATGTGGCCGCGGAGGTGGCTGGACCGCAGGCGCCGCCGGCGCCCGCGGACGCCGCTGCGCGGCGGACTGGAGCCAGCGCGGCGGCAGCCGGCCAGCCGGCAGCGTTGGGGGCAGCGGGGTTAGGGGCCGCGGTAGGAGGGACCGGTGCAGCGGGGGAGGGCGTGGCTGCCGGCGCGGGCGGCGGGGGGCTGGTGGTGGGCAGGGGCGGCGGTCCGGGCGGGGGCGACGTCGAGGATGGGGACGGGGACGACGACGACGACGACGACGACTCGCTGGGGCTGGGGCTGGGCGTCTCGCGCAGGGCATGAGCCGCGGCGGTGCATGGGTCCGTCTGTTGCAAGGCCCGCCAACGCCACACACGCGGCCGCACCGCCACCTCGGCCCGTGCCGCCACGATGCGCCAGCCGCGTGGCGAAGGGCGGCTGCGTCAGCACCCGCGCCGCCGGCCCGTGTGGTGTGATGCACGGCCAGGCCAGCAGCGCCCTCTCTGGCACCAAGCATGCGCCCGAAAGCCTCCAGGCGCCCAGCTTGCGCGCCTGGAGGCTGGAGCGCTGGACTTCCAGCACCGCCAGCCCTTTTGTTTTGCGCCAGGTGGTCAGCAGCGTTGTGTCCAGCAGCCAATCAACGTGCGGAGGTCAGGCGGGACGGCGGCGCAATCCCAGGTAAATGCGGGGGCGCCAGGCTGGCCAAGTGCAAGGGGCTACCACGCTGGTTCTTAAGTAAAAAGGGGCTACCAGGAGTATGGGCCGGCCGGTGGGCCCTACTTGGACCCTGAGGGCCTGAGCGGCTGACCGAGGTGCAGGCCTCCAAGCTGGCCCTTTACTGCCCTACACCTTCATCTACTTGGACACTCTCACCGGTCTAGTCTGAGAGTCCCGGGGCTGCCAGTACTGGCGGTCGTCTGAGGTACCCTCCAATTTCTGAGGTACCCTCCAATTACTTCCACGCTGGTTCATAGTAAAAAGCCTTACGTGTGCACTGCCCCAACAACAGAGCCAGAACAGAACAGTCCCTCCATTGGCCGCTGTCTAGGGCTGCCGCCGGTGTTCGTGCGTTTAGGGGCCAAGGGAGCTGTGCTTCCGCGGCGGCCCCTTGTCCATCTGTAATGCTCCTTCTCCTAAGAACAGTCGCATATGTTCAGGTCTGAGTTCACAGGGCGTACGGCATCAGTCGCTGTCAGCCGTTTTTCACAGGAAGGTTTCAGGATTCATAACTCAACTTCGTTATTAGTAACTTGGGGTTCCCGTAGGGTGAGGGCACGGATGTCGGTGTGCCCGAGACCCCTGAAATAGTTCCGGCGACAACCGCATAATGATCGACTGTTTGCGTCTGGACTGGGTGGCCTCTTTCAGGGGCGAGCCACGCACCCATGCGCAGCTGGGACAGGTTTCCGAAAGCTCGCACTCCCACAGCCAACGCCTACGGCGGCAGGCGCCACGGCGGCTTTTTGTGTGATAAGAATGATAAGTTGGGGTGTCCACGGCGGACGCTGCGCAACCTGGACTGCATTCGGCTGTTGTGGTACCTCCGCCCTTTGAGCCCGTTAGACGGTGAGGACTAAGAGGACTGGCCTCCCGGTGAGGGCCGCCGAGCGCCCGGGTTCCGTCCCACTGCGTGGCTGGACTATGTCCGTGCGGCTGGGCTACGTCGGGTGCTGGCAGTAGCGTGTGGAGTGCTGTGCAGCCGTGCAGGTGAGCTGCGGCTGATCTCTTGCTGGCATAGCGCTCTGCTGACTGTTCAATCATGTAGCCAGAAAGACATGATAGATAGCGCGGAGATTGCAAGCAAAGCCATTCATGCGGATGCCATGCGCCAGGCTCGCGCTGCTGGGGGGCCGGCGTGCCGTGTCCCCTGGGGTCACGCATGCCCTGCCGGCGTTCAGATTATGAGTGGCGTGGAAGTCAAGAGTAGAGTACCTGAGACAACCGCCATTACTGGCAGCCCGGGGACAGACTTGCAGGTAGACCCGAGGCGCAGGAGCGTCATGCAAGGAGTCTCATCGGAGGAAAGGAGCGCTTGGACAGCAGGCCGGTACTTACACACGTACGCACGGCACGCACTCACACATACACACTCAAGATACCTTTCTCGGAGTACACACACAAGCCGCAGCGCTGTGCGCCACAGGGCCGGAAACCGCGGCAGACGCTCCTGCCAGGAGCGGCCGCCAGGCAGGTCGCAAAACTCCGGCCCCGCAGACCGCAATCTTCGTCACAGCAGCGCGCACGCGGGCCCCACAACAAAAACGATATCTCCATACTACTTGATATGATGACCCAAACTTCGTCTGACCAGAAGCCCACGCCCGGTCTTCACATGGTAGCAGGGCCTTCGACTCGCAAGTCTCGTACAACAGCGCTCAACAAGCTCTGACTCGGCGCGCAAATAGTTGCACAACTCTCACACGCACAACGCAATTCGCAGCCTGCCGCGTCCCTGCCGCGTCGCTCCTCGGCCGTCTTCACGACAACAATCTCAGACAAGCAGCCTTGTCTTCAAATCGCTGCGTCGGCAGCAGCTGCTGCAGCCAGCTCACACACAACAACATAGACTGACGGAGTCTCACGCTACCAGCAGCCTACCACCAGCAACTGCCATCCTGCCAGGTCCTGCCACCCGACCTTGGCAAGGCCCAACAGTACGCCAGCAGTAGCTTCCTGACATGTAAACGCGCTCGGTACGATCAACCCCAGGAAAATTATAGCCCCCGCTTCGCACTGTTAGCGCCGCGCAACCGTTGGCGCCGTGCCGCTTTTTGGCACGCCGCGCATCTTCCGTCCTATTAACTTCGCGCAACAACGCAAAAAAAACCCGTGGCATGGCCCATGCCAGGGTGCCAGCAATACGTACACAGTTCGGCACACCGTTTATTGACAGCGCACTAGCCTGCTAGCAGCCTTGCACATTGCCTTGTTGCGCATGCGCGCCGCCACGACAAGGCAGCTCATGCTCTCGAAAAGATGCCAAGAAACTGGCCAGGCAAGGTTGCCCCAAAACCGTCTAAAAAAGGTGTTCGGATCCTTGAGCACGCCCTGGCGTGACGGGACCGTGGATCCAAGGCGCCGTTGGCGCCGTGCGCATGCGCTGGTATGCGGCGCCGCACGCGCGCACAGCGGCCGCGTGCGGCCACCAGATTGCAGCATGAGGGGCTTGGCGCCCATGCGGAGACGAGTCAACGGCCAACAAAATCTTGTTGTGTGAGTGCGGCGCGGGCCCCAGCGCCGGCCCGCGAGGGCCTCGCCGGCCGCTGCGCCATGCTTCGTACACAAAGTCCAAGCAATAGAACCCAAACAATCGCTGCAGCAGCGGCCCAATCCGTACCGCGCTTCCAACCGCTCCGCCGCCAGCCGCTCAGCCAGCGCCTACGGCCGGCCGGGCCTGAGCGCACGGAGCAGCGTGTCGACGGTCCTGCGTGCCCTGCTGCGAATCACGTCCGGCAGCCGAAGCGGCGCCTCGGTGCTCGCAGCGGCCTCGCGAGGTGTTGTTGTGTCGGAGCTGAGAAACTCACTTGAGCCGCGGCGAGGCCCGGCGCGTGGGCTGCAGGCGCTGCTGGCCTCGGCGCTGAGCGGGCCGCAGTCGCTACCGGACACCGGACCCGAGGCGGAGCTCTGGCTGAGGGCCACGCCGGACCGGCGCCGAGGCGAGCCGGGCTGCGCCGTGCTCGAGCCGGAGCGCGGGTTGGCCGGCGGTAGAACGAAGGGGCAGCAGCCGCCGACATCGGCCAGCGCGGCGGCGGCGGCGGCCTGGGGCATCGGCGGCGAAGCCTTGTATCCGTTGAGGAGGCGGCGGGAGCGGTTGGCCGATGGTACCGCTGGGCTGACCGAAGCAGAGGCCGTGGGCTGCGTTGCCAGGGCGGCGACCGGCGCCGGCGGAGGTGCAGCCGGCGCGGTGGTGGCGTCCGGGCGGGCGCGCGGTGACGGCGCCGAGCGTCGGCGCGCGGCAGCACCGCCGCCCAAGCCAGCTGTGCGGGCCGCCGATGCAGCGGGTGAGAAGGGCCCCGCGGCGGCGCCGCCGGCTGCGGCCACCTCCGCCGCCTCGGCCGCCTCCGTCGCGGCGGCGATGCCGTTGCGCTGCGACGCCAGCAGCATCCGCTCCAGGAGCTCCTCGTCAGAGTCGCCCGCGGCGACGTCGCGCCGCGCCCTACTGCCGGCGGCGGCGCCACTGCCAACGACGCCGACGGCCGTCGACGGCCGCGGCTCCGCTGGGGAGTAGCTGTAGCGCCGCCACGGCGACGGCAGCCCGTCGGCGGCGGCGGCAGCTGCACCCTGCCTCGACTCCGCGGCCGCCGCCGGCGCCGCCGCCGGGAACATGTACCCGGACTGGCAGATCCGGCGGCCAGCCGCCGTCATCATGGGGCCGGCGGCTGCCGGCGCCGCTAGCGCCGGCAGCGCGCTTGCCGGCGACGCCGTGGACGAGGAGGCGGCGGCGGCGGCGGCTGCGCCTGCTGGCAGCGCCGGTGCGGTCACCTTGCTCGCCGCCAGGAGCGCCGCACAGTGGGTGGCGGCGCCGTAGGCGTTAAGTCCGTTGAGCGTGACGAGAGATCCCGTGGCGGGCATCTGGCACCTGGGGAGGCGGGCGAGGCGGCGCCAAGGCAGCGTGAGACGGTGTGCCGCCGTCGGGCTGCATGGCGGGTTGTTTTGTGGTATGCGGGCAGCGGCGGCGGCGCGGCGGCTTACTCGAACGAGACGTCGAACTCGGGGCCGACCTCGAAGCCGAGCACCGATTTGAGGTGCGATTTGAACATGGCGAGCCCCTGCCGGAGCGAGGGGCGGCAGGCGGTAGCAAAGAGTTTCTTCACGCGTCGGGGCTGGAGCGAAACCGACCGAACCCCGAGCAAGCGCGAGCCTAGTTCCTGCCTGAACTATGGTGCGAAGAGCGCTCGGAGCGCGGCGTACCTCGGGGCCGGGCTTCACGCGTAGCTTGAACTCCCTGGTGCCTTCCGGGCCGTTGTACCTGTGGTGAGAAGGATTTTGTGAGGAAGGTTTGGAGGCCGGTTACGAAGCGGCGACACCGTCTATGCGTGCGCTATTTGGCGACGCCTAGGATGTTGGTTATAGGTTTGGCGCATGCCTTGAGAGCGACCAGCTCTTCGCACTAACAGCTGATGACATGCCGCCGTCGCCAAAAGGTTTGCACTGCATCCAACGACACTCGCAGACTGCATCGATTGCTGCCCCGACAGTCGCGACGGGCAATGCGCACCTTACGGCCATAACAGGGGCAACTTTGAGCTCCTGCGCGTTTTGCATCGCATCCGGTTTCCAGAGCGCTGGCAGGCGCTGCGAGCAGAAGCGGCATCGCGACTCCTCTCTGCGGTTGGGCGGCGCAAAGGAAGCGACTCGCTTCAGAAATTGACGAGTCGCTGTGAGCAACTTAGCAGGCGCCCGCCCAGCTCCCACACAACATGCTGCTCTTAACAGGCGCTATGCTTAGCAGCGCAGAGCGACCGATGGTAAACTTAGTGACGGCAGTGCAAGCCCGCCGAGCCGTGCTGACGCAACCATGAAAGGCGCGCATTGTGCTTTAGACTCGCCTTCGACCATACTGATGGAGTTGCCATGTAGCGAGGCACGAGCGGTGGGATAGTCGCGGACAGGCGCAAGGCTTCAGGAGCGGGCCCTGCTCCTCATTGCTGCTGCCCAAGCATATCCAGCACTCCTCATCGTCGGCTGAGCTCGCAGCTATAGGTGGCAATGTTGTCGTGGCGACCGGCGCTTGGCTGGTCGGCGCCAGTGGGAGGGCGACCATAGTGGTTCGTTGCTGTGAACGTAAGGGTGCACTAAGGGGTATGTTATGTGTTGTTTACTCTTAACCGTGTGTCTGCAATACTCAGCCTGGCGCCGTGCATCTGATACGCCGGGCTGGCAGCCAGTGGGCTCATTCTGAACTGGATTCTCGTACGCCGTGCTGGCGCCATCGGCCAGCCGTCGCATCCCCGCAAATTCCCATATTTTTTATTAACATTCGAAGGCCGTGAGAGAACAGAGCTAAAGAGCGAGCCAGGCGCTGCGTTGGCTGGCCGTTTTCGGCGCATGTCTCCCACATGTCCCGCAGCTTCGACGCACTGCACACAAGCACCCCCAGAAGCGTCCACTGTCCAGTGGCACTTGGAATTCGTCGTCGGCAGTGTCGGTCGGTCTGCCCTCGCCACGTGCCTCAGCGGCTCTCACGGCCGTTCCCGGTGGGCAGCTCCCCTGACGGTCTTGATGCGCTTGAACGCGCGTGTGCGCCGGACACGATGCGGCGCGACGCTAAATTCACGCACTGGTTTTTCTGGTCCCCTCCTCCGGATCGCTGCCGAGCCGGTCTGCACACTCGCGCGGGCCAGGAGCGTCAGCTGTTCGCTTCGACGCTGCACACCCTGAAGGAGCCTCAGCTGCTGCCATCCCGCAACGGCACGCGGGACCAGCGGCCAGCGGGGTCTCCCATTGGGGCGGGTTTGGGGGTTGGCTCCACGGGGTGGCTAGGGGCAAGGACGCGCGCACGTGCCTGCAGCGCGGCTGCGGCGCACCGGCTCCCTGCCCATCCGTCTGCTTGCCTGTCCGGCTGTCTGCCCCTGGTTTGAAGCCTTTGCAATCACGTCGAAAGCGCTCCGGAGGGGACCCCTGCCTAACGGATAAACGTTTCGGTGCGTTTTGCAACGTTAGGTCGTCCCTTATTGCCGCTGTTTCGTGCCTATACCTGGAGCCTGGACGTTGGGTTGGGAGCTGCCCATCAGCCCTCCCCCGTAGCAACCTAAGCCACCCCGGCCCATCATGCCTCCTGCCTGCGGCCCCTGTCTGCCAGTTGCCCCTCCCTGCCCGGCCGCCCGGCGCACTGCGGCTTACCATCAGAGTACCGAGACCCACCAGCAGGACATCACGTGTGCCGGCTGCCGTACGTGGCCTGTAGGCCCAAGCACGTGTCACCGATGTCCTCCGTCCTCGTCGTGTTCCGCCGCTCTGCACTTTGTCGTGACACCATGCGTCCTTGGCACAGCACGGTCCGGAGTGCCATATGCCCGCCGGGCGCCGCACTCTTAGGGGACACCTCCATCCCCACGGCTCTGCCAGCGCACCTCGGGCGCATCCCAGGTGCCAGGATTCCGGACAACCGCTCGCAGCGGGAACGGATAGCTCTCCTGCCATCTCGAGCAGTACCTTTTCCGCACACTCGGCACCTGATAAGTAAGAGCATGGTCTGGCAGCGTGCTGCACTCTGCCGACGGACGTACTGTGTCATGACAACATGTTCCTGCACTTCCTGGGTGTCTCCTGGGATCTGCTGTGTCCTCTTTGCAAGGCGGTATCGCGTGAGGCACACTTACCTTTGACTGCAAACCTGTTCCAGCTGCGCATGGGTGCATGGCTGTCTCCAGCTGCAAACTGACGCGGAGGCTGGCGTGCGGTTTCGGCAGGGGTTGCGGCCTCGTGGCTTCACTCGTCTGTCTGCCCTGCCTCAGCCACTTCGCTGCTACACGCTGTGACCAGGCTGCCCTGCCGTCGGACGCGGCCGCAACGCTTGGTTGCGGTACGCGCGGACGTGGCTGCTATCGGTTATTAGTGCGTAGATCGCTCTTGACGCTCGCTCAATCGCCTGACGCTGGACTGGAGCTTGTATAGCAGACGACAGGGGAGACAGGGATGCAAGGACCAGTCCAGCCGTGTCCAGCGGCGGGTCACCCTTGCCAGACACCCGGCACGGTCCAGTGCTCGTAGCTGCTCCCTGGCTCGTGTCTCACTGCGCTCCGCACCTCTGTCCCTCTCTCTGGCCTTCTCGTCGCCACTTCGCAGCGGTGCGGGCTTTCTCCCACAAGCCCCTTTGCGCCATGCCACGCAGGCCATAATACGGAGAAGGCAGGAGGCGGGAGCTCCTCCTGGGCGAAGGTTCATGACGTGCCCCACAGCAGCCGACGCTCGTCAGCGCCTTACGCGCTCTGCAATGCACCTGCCAAGCTGCCACCCACGGGCCCAACTGGGCCAGCGAGCGGTCCGCAGCACGCTCCACAGCATGCGGTGCGACACGCAAGCACAGTACCCAACGCACATCCTGCGGTCGCGTCAATGTCTGGCCGCCGCGCGCTCTACCAGAGTCGTCAAGCCCACTGCCGCGGCCCATAGTACACGCTCCTGACTCCTCCCCTGTACATCGGGCTACCCAGCCCCTGTCGCATCGCCAGCCCTGGAACTCACTCCCTGATGTGTTTCCCCGGCCGCCGCTGCGGCTGTCACTACCCACAGCCCCAAGCCCTTCAACCCTGCGCCACAGCCCCTGAGCTAGCAGCGCCCCCGCCTCCCCTGGGCTAGCAGCGGCCCGTGCCCCTGGGCTAGCAGCGCACCTCCCCTAAGCTAGCAGCGGCCTCTACCCCTGGCAGCAACCCCGTGCGCCGACGCGCGTGTGCCTACTTAGGCAGCCGCACGCCCTGCACGCCCGCAAAGTGTGCCTTGAGGGACTTGGGGTTGGCCCAGGTCGAGTTGGTGTAGCTGTCGTCCTCGTCCTCAACCAGTTGCTGCGCGGAAGGAGCGGATAGCGGCGCGGGCCGGCGCGGTGTGACGGACGGCACAGGCACAGCTCGCAACGGCTCGTCCCGTGGGCACGGGACCGCCAGGGCCGGTCAACGTATGCAGCGGTCCCCTAGGCTGGCGCGGTCGCGTGCGGCATGCGACCCAGCTTCCCTTTCCGGCCCCTTAAGCGCCACATCTGACCCCTTTCCCCTGAGGCCCCGCCCACCTTCTGCTCCTCCTGCTTTTTGTAGTACCACGCCATCATGTTTTTCTGCGTTTCCTGGTCCACCACCTGCGGCCGGCGCCGACACAGCAGCCAGCCGCAGCGACACGCGGGGGGGCGGGCGCGGTTCGCGCATGTGGAGGCATGCGATGGCCACCCTCCCTCCCACGATACAGTGCCGGCTTTGCACGGCGCAGGGGCCTCACGACCGGCGCTCGGGCCGCACAGCTGCAGGTCGCGGTACTTGATAATGCTGGGCCCCTGAATCCAGACGGCCTAGCCGACCCCGATGCCCGCTTCGCCCGCAACATGGTCGCTCCACTCACCGGCTCACGTGCGGGCGCGCCCTGGCCCTTCTTCTGCAGCTTGACCACGGCCTTGGTCTTCTCGTGCCGCCCCAGGTAGTCGGCCAGCTTCTTGCCCGCGTCCATCTGCTTGCCCGCAAACCATAGCGTCGCCACGTCGGACGGCAGGTCGTCCGCCGCGTACTGAGGCAGAGGGCAGGGAGGGAACGGGTGCAGTGCAGGGGTGGTTGGTGCGTTGGCCCAAGCCCCGAGCCTGAGTGGCATAGCGCACGTGGAGCAATGTGCCTGTTCATTAACGTGTAGACTGGCGCTATGGGGAGGGGAAGGTGCAGGGCTAGGGGAAGCGCGTGGTGAGAGCCGCGGGTGTAAGGATCGCGCCTGTCCACTTTACTGATGTAAATTGGGATTGGGGCAGGATGGGGTGGATGGCAGGACGCGTAGGGGCAGTTGGCCTGCACTCATCGTGCTGACTCAGCTGCCAGTGCGACGGGCAAACTCTCCTGCCCCGTCCCTGGCTACTCCTGCCGGGCCCTCTCGAGCCTTGCCTTACGTCCAACGCTAGCAGCGCGTCTGCCTACTCAGAAGGACCACAGCACCCGAGCCCCAACCTTTTCCCCTGCGGGTGCCCGCAGGCTTTCGCTGCCCTTTGTTCCATTCTTTCCAGGTTCGCCAGGTTCGCCAAGCACTTGGGGGCACTGGTTATGCATGGCAATGCCCGCTTGCCCCGCTCCCTGCTGGCCCCACACAGGTCCTCGTTGTCCTCCCTTTGCCCTGCTCTCCACCGCAACAGGGCACTGCCTCCTTTCCCCCGCGTCACCCTCCCATCCCTCCTTCCAACACGTCCCCTGACAACTTTGGGCCCGGGCTTTAGACGATACATTTTCCTCCCTCACATCCCCCTCTCCTTGCCCCCTCACCGAGGTGCCCGCCAGGTCCTCGCTGCCCTCCAGCGCCTGCCGCACGGGGTCCCACTCGGGCAGGCCCATGGGGTAGCAGATCATAACGGCGCCGCGCACGTTGTCGACCGCCTCCTGCAGCCCCCCAAGCGTGAGGGGCACCTTTTTCGCCACCAGGTCCTGCGGGGGTTGGGGGGCAGTCGAAGGGGAGGAGGGGAACGGGGAGGTCATCGTGGGGCTTGCGCCACGAGGGATTGCGAAGGGACTGTGGTGGGCCCAGGCAGCTGAAGCCCCACTCGGGGTGCCCAGCAGGCGACGGAGGTGAAGACATGGTCCATGGGGCGGTGTGAAGCGGGTCACGGAGGGTGGGGGATGGGGCTGCTGCTGCTGGGCGAACCCTACCTTGTGGCTGGCGGCCACAGCCTCCTCCAGCGTCTTTATGAGCACCGGTGCGACCTTGGGGTCGCAAGCTGCGGGCGCAAGGGGGCCCCGGCAAGGTTGATGCGCACGTCTTCGGTGGCATGTGTGGTTTGAATTGTAGAGGGGAAGAGGGCATGGGTGTGATGGCTAGCGCTATGAGCGGCGGGCAGGCAAGGCGCTGCCAAACATGAGGGGCAACCCGCTTCTTGGCCGTACGCGCTACCCCCAAGATCAGCGCTAGAAAACTAGAACTGTCTGTTGATACAGAGAGTGCGCGCTTAGGCGCCACGTTGCGCTCCATGGTGCTGGGCGCAGGGCCCAGCGTGGGCCTCACCGTTGCCGGTGCGGCGACCCGTGGGGTCCTCCGCGTAGTGCGGCCCCTTATCGGCCGGCTCCTCCTGGTACCGATCGATGCCCTGTTGGTCTGGTCGCTTTGCTGGACCGTGCTTCGCCAGCTCCTCGCCCTCAGCTTTAAGGCGCTCGATGCGCTTCCGCAGGTTGTGCACCTCCGCGAGCTGCCGTGTCGTCTCCTCGACAGTTGCATTGATCGTCGTTTCGAAGAGGAACTGATCCAGTTCAGACCGCTGTGGGGCAAGCCGGGGCGCGCGGCCTTCGAGAATCAGTCGCGGCCTTGAGATGCCCTAGAGCCGTCTGCTGTCGCACCTTCATGTGCAGCTGCACCATTGTGGTTCCAGCAATATACGGAGTGGAGCAGGCTGCGTGGTCGCGAAAATGGAAAAGAAGGTGTTTTAGAAATAGGCGCTGTTTGCAGGTGCGAGCACGGTTGGGTACTGGGGGAATGAGATATGCAGCCTGAACTATTATGGCAAGCTCTCGTGCACACCAAAGGCCTGCATCGACGGTCAATGCCGCGGGCGTTGACCGTTGCCTGCAGCTTGCGCATACCCTAATGCATAGTGTTAGTAGTAAACTGTACTGATCGCTATCGATACACAATGTATCTACAGGTGGACGCTTGCCCAGACCGGCTCTTGGCGACTCACTGGTCGCTCGAGGTCCTGCAAGCTGCTGTATATAAACTTAACGCGTAGCTAATACTCAGCACTTCTGCAACAAGAGATGGCGGACAGCCTGGAACAGCTGCATCGCCGCGAGCAGGAGCTCGCAGAGCTGCGCAACCGGACCCTCCAGTCGCTTGAGCAGCAGGTACTGGCCGAGTGGCCGGCAAGCGGGTATGGCGGGTATGGCCCCCTCTCACCCCACATGCTCCATCCCCCGCAGCTCACAGCCCGCGAGGCCGAGCTGAGCACGCTCAACGAGCAGGTGCGCAGCAGCCGCTGCACCTGCACCTCAGCGGATCTTTCCCGCCCTCTAGGCCCGCCACAGGTCCACCTTAATCAACGCTGCCCCCACGCCCGCGCGCAGTTTGAGGCGCTCAAGTCCGACTTCACATACAACCTGGACCTGCTGCGCCAGCGCGATGAGGAGCTGGCCGCGTATGACGCCTCCATCGGCGCACAGCAGGAGCAGCAGGCCGCGCTGCGCGCCCACGTCGGCGACCTGGAGTCGCTGGCGGCGGGGCTGCAGTCGGGTGCGGGCCTGCGCCGCTGCGCGCCGCCGCACGCAGGGCTGAAGATCCAAAATTCTGGGGAGCCTCAGCGCGGGCCCCTAACGCAGCCCATACTTGACGCAGCTCTTGCCTGTGCACGCCCGCAGAGCTGGTGGCTGCACGTGCCGCTACGGAGCAGCAGGCCTTCCTGCTCGCTGCCAAGCGCAGCGAGCTAGCGCAGGCGCTGGAGGAGGAGCGGCTGGGCCGGGCGGAGGCGCTGCTGCGGCAACGCGAGCAGTCCGAGGGAGCCAGACGAGCGCTGCAGGTACGGCCGCTGGCCGCTGGCCGCTCCGCCCCCGCACCGCACGGCACCGCGGAAGCGTGGGCACGCAGGGAAAGGCCATCACTGACAGCGCCCATGCTGCCGCCGCACGGACCGCTGCCGCGCCCCGCAGCGCGAGCTGGAGGAGGCGCGCGAGGCGGCGGAGCGGCAGCGGCGGTCGCTGAGCGCGGCCTTCCAGCAGCAGCTGGCGGAGGCGCAGGCGGCGCTGCAGGCCGAGGTGGCCCGACTGGAGCAGGTGTGGCGGCAGGCGGCAGCTGGAGCCATGGGGCTTGTCGTTGCCGGCAACCCGGGGCCTTGGGGGCGGCATGGTTGGCTGCACACGCCCACCGCTGCCGCTGTTGCTGCTGGTCGCCTGCCCATAGCGGTTTGCTGCTGGCGTCTGTGCACACGCGCCGCAGGCGCACAGCGCGGCCGCGCGCGCGGCGGAGCAGCGGCAGCAGGAGCTGCTGCAGGTCGCGGCGCGCGAGGCGGCGGCCGCGCAGGAGCGCGAGGTGGGAACGGCCCCCATTCCGGGCGCTCGCTTGTGGGCGCGTGCCGCGGCCGCGCATGCGCTGGCGGTGCCGCCCTGCGCAGCGCCCGCTCCGCGGCACGGACCCGCGCTGCGCGCCTCACTGACCCCGATAACCCCGTGCCCGCAACCACCCTCGCCCCCCGTGCGTGCCGCTGCGGCGTGCACCAGGCTGCGGCTGCGGCCCTGCGCGAGCGCGACGCCGCCGTGGCCGCCCTGGAGCTGGAGCTGGCCAGCCGCGCGAGGGAGCACGACGCGGCGCTGCGCGGCGCGCAGCAGGCGGCGGCCGAGGCGGCCGCCAAAATGCGGGTGCGGCGGCCTGCTGGGTGGCGGACCACTCAGTGGCGGCAGACCCCGCCCGCAACTTGGGGGCTTGTGGTTCCCCATCAGCACCTACGAGCTGCGGGGGGCCGCTTGCGGGCACTGGAGAATGCTGTCGGCCTGCTCCGCTGCCTGGATGCCGTGTGCGCCATGCCTGGCTTGCCTGCCCGCCAGCCGCCCGGCATGCATGCATGCGCGGCAGCCCCTCCATGCCGACCCTTGCCTCGCTGCCCGGGCCCCGCAGCTGGCGTCTGAGGCGTACGACCAGCACCGCGCCCAGCTGGCGCAGCAGCTGGCCACCGCACAGGCAAGACCGCGGGGGCCAGCAGCTAGCGGCCAGTTCCCCAGCCGCTGCTGCACCCGGCGTAACCAAAGCCAAGCGTAGGGTTGCGCGATCACGCATGCGCGCCGCGATGCACCTCTGCCAGACAAGCTGTTGGGGCATGTAGCACGGAGCGGACGCCCAGTCTGGACCCGCCCGTCCGTGCAGGCTGTTCTGGAGGAGCTGCGGTCGCAGTGCCTGGAGGATGTGGCGCTGCTGCAGCGGCGGCACGGCGAGGAGGTGGCGGCGCTGCGGGGCGCCCTGGAGGCGGCGGCGGGTGCGCATGTTGCAAGCGGGGCCCTGTGCCATTCTGGGGGGCGACCTGCCAGAGCGGGAGGCCGGGGAAGGCCGGGGAACCGACGGCCGCTGGCGTGATCGGCCGGTGGTATGCTCAGCGTGGTCCGGGGCACGTATGCGTTTCAGATGCGGTGGCGGCGTTAGTGCCCTGCCTGGCGGATTGCACAGCTTGGCTGGTGGCCGTGCCTCGTGCCTTGCTCCTGCAGGCCAGCGCGTGGGCCTGGACTCGGAGCTGGCGACGCTGCGGGCGCAGCTGCGGGACGCCGAACAGGACGCGCGGGTACGCGATGCCGTGAGCGCGACCAGAGCCTCAGCCTGTGCCATTCTGCTCCTACTTGCCTGCGTGTCTGCGCCCCGGGCCCGGCGGGCGCTGCAGGCACGGCGGTTGGCGCTGGAGCAGCAGCTGGCGGAGCAGCGCGCCGCAGCAGCAGCCGTGGTGGAGGGCCTGCAGCGTGAGCGGGACGAGCTGGTGGGTGACAGGGCCGTGCCGTTGGGTGGTCCTTGATCTGGGGCTGCGACCACGGGGGTGGCCTGGTTAATAAGCCATGATGTCGCGGCTTGAGGCACTGCCGCTCGACTGGCGCCGGCGCTGCGCGCAGGAGAAGCGTCTGCGGTCGTCGGCTGGTGGCAAGCGGGACGAGGCGCGAGAGCTGCGTGAACAGTTGGTGGCCACAAAGGAGACGGTGGACGCGCAGCGCCGTCAGCTGGCGGCGGCCAAGGTGGGAGCAGGCGGCGGGCTGGCGACACCTTCCCGCATTCCTTGTCTCGCGGCCGGGCCTCATCGGTCGTCCCCAGTGCTTTGATACATCGGGCGCGCTTCGCCTCACCGTTCCTGCCTGTCTCACTATCTTGTTATGCTGTGTGCGTCGGGCCTGGGTGACGTCGCGCAGGAGCGGGAGGACGCAGCCTCAGAGCGCGAGCAGGAGCTCCGCCGCCGGCTCAGCGCCCGCGACGGGGGCCCCTTCGACGCCGCAGCCGGCGGTGGCGGGGGCCCACCGGCCGCGCGGCAGCAGCAGGCCGGGTCACCGCCAGCCCGGCGGCAGCGGGAGTCCGTGCAGATGCAGCGGGCCTCCCTGGACCGCAGCTCCTCCTGGGGGCCCTTGGAAGTCAACGCCGAGCCGGGAGTGGACGGCGAGCCGCCATCGCCGCCACGGAACGCGTCCTTCTCGCTGCCGACCGGCGCCGCGGTCGCAGCGGCCGGGCTGCGGCAGCCGGAGCGGCCGCGGCCAGGGCCAGGGCCCGCGGCCGGCGGCAGGCCGGCAGCGCTGTCGCTCGCGGTCCTGCAGGTGCGGCTTTCCGTTGCTTCTCTTTCGGATCCATGTGCTGTTGAAGGAGGCTCCTGCGCAACTGCCGCTCTTTTTGACACGAAATCTCCTAATCGCCAGGCTGTCGGAGGGATCCCAGCCGGCGCCACTTACGCACCGCACACGACGCCAACGCGCCTCCCTGCGCTTCCCTGCCGTGCAGGACCCCGGCGAGTCCCACGACTCGCTCCCCGACTTTGGCACCTCGCCGCTGCTCGACCTGCCGCCCTCGCCGCGCAGCTCGGCCTCCTTCTGGCTTGGCCCCTCCAACCCGGCCCCGCCCGGGCCGCCGCCACAGGTGCGTGCGCAGCAGCACGGCTACCGCAATGTCACAATGTGTCACTGCGCATGAACGGATGCGGGGCGATAGGACCGCTGCATCGCGTGTGGGACCTCAGCAACAGGGCTGCGGCCACGGGCCCAGCAACGTGGTGCTCTCGTCCTGAGCCGGGGCTGGGCCACACGGCCGTCATGTGGGGTGGCCCGCATACCTGCCACATCTTGTGCCTGTATGTGCCGACGCTCGCACCTATCCCTGCCGGGGCCCTCGCTGCTCGTATAGGAGGGCGGCCGGCCGTGGAGCCCCGCCGCAGCGGCGGCCGCCGCCGCAGCAGCAGCAGCGCGCGCCGCGCAGTACCTGCGCCACTCGCGCGAGGGCCTGGACGCGCTGCTGCGGCCGCCGCCCAGGTCGCGGCTGGGCCCTGTGGACCCGCTGAGCCAGTCCCAGCAGTCGCAGTCGTCACCGCAGCGGCAGGGGCAGGGGCAGGGCGGCTCGCCGCAGGCCACCAGCCCTGACAGGGCCGACACCCGGGCGCGCGGCAGGTGGGTTGTGGGTCAGGCGGCAACAAGAGCTGCGGCGGGCCCGGTTTTAGCGAAAGGGCTTTAACTTCATTGTGCGCGCGTTCGTTGCGTCGAGGCTGCAATGGCGGCTGCGGCTGTCGGCCCCAGCCCGCCACTAAATTGCTGGCTCGCATGCCCACCCTGCGGTGCCGGCCCTGTCCTGCAGCGCGGCCACGGCCGAGGCCGAGGCGGAGAACTCGCGGCTGCGCAGCACGCTGGCCGTGATGCGCGCCGAGATGGAGGCGCTGCAGGCGGCAGCTGGTGCGGCGGCGGAGAGCGTGCTGCAGCAGCACGTGCCGTACCAGCACGGCTACGGCAGGCCGCACGCCGGGCCAGGGGATGAGGGGCAGGCTGGCGGGCCGGGTGGCTCCGGAGGCTGGGGCAACGCGGCAGCGCTGCGGACGGAGCTGGACGAGAGCGACAGGGACCTGCAGCAGGTGGGTTCGCAGCACGGAGGCGTGTGGACGGCCTTGGACTGAGACGGCTGGGGGGGCGCCCACATGGAAGGGCGGAGGGAGGGCATGTGCCGGGCTGAGGAGCCTGCAGCAGGAAGGGATGTGGTACGAGCTGAGGAGCTGAGGAGCTGAGGAGCAGGGCTGGCTTAGGAGCAGGGCCCCCGCCGCGCCGCTGCTACAGGCACCGCGGCCTCTCTCACGGCTCTTGGGCAGCTTGCTCGCCTCCCGTCCCCTCACTGCACACGGCCCGCAGCCTCGTCCTACCTCCCCAGTGCTCCCAGAGCCATGCTCACCGCGCTTCCAGGTCAATCCCGATTCGACGACGGGCAAGCGTCCGCAACCCCTCCGTCGCGCACGCCCCCTTCCCTCCTCAACTCCCTCGCCCCCAGGCCCTGGAACACGTGGAGCTGCTGCAGCGGCAGCTCGCGGCAGCCCGCAGCGCCGCCGCGGCAGCCGCAGCCGCACCCATACCTGCGGCCTCCTCAGCGCAACCCAGCGGCGCGCCACCGGGCATGCCCTCCGCGGACCATTCGGCAGAGGAGGGCCAACGGCCGGGGCCCCTGCCCGGCTCGGATGCTGCCGCGGCGGTGGCAGCGGAGTTAGGCTTTCTACGCGAGAGAGTCAAGGAGCTGACGGCAGCCAACAGGTGCGGGCGGGATGTGGTAGTGGGTGGACGAGCAGGCAGTCGAGCCTGCTTCGGCCGGCCCTTGCAAGTCAGCGTTGTTAGCCAGCATGGTGACGCGAACTAGAAACGCCGAGACCCTGGCTTGGCCCCGGCTGCAGGGCGCTGCGGCGGAGGGCCATGCAGGCGCAGGCGGCCGCGTCAGCGGCAGCTGCCGTCGAGGCGGCTGGCGGCTCCTCTGGCCCCCCAGCGGCCGCCACCGCGCCGGCCGGCGGCGCGCCGCCGCCGCCGGCTGCCGCAACCGACGCCGCGCGCGACTTGGCTGCGGCGCAGGCGGCGCTGCAGCAGCTGCGGTCGGAGCTGGAGCGCTGCCGGCAGCAGCTGGGCAGCGCTAGGTCGGAGAAGGAGCGGCTCATGGAGCTCAGCAACGAGATGCGCGCGCAGCGGGATCGCCTGGCGCTGCAGCTGTCCGCGGCGCTGGCGGCGGCGCCGCCAGGCCAGCTTCCGTCGCATCCGCAGCAGCAGCTGGTGCTGCAGTACGCCGGCGCCTATGGCGGCGCCGCCGACGCGCCGGCCAGCCCGCCGCGCCTGTTCGCCTTCTCGCCTGCTCGGCACAGCAGCCAAACACACCCGCCCAGCCCGCCGGGCTCCGCGACGCTGGGCCTCATCCTGCCTGCCTCCCTGCTGCCGGCGTCTCCGGGCCCGCCGCTGCCGGCGGGGACGGCCCGGCCAGGGTACGGCGGCGGGCTGAGCCCGCCGCTGCCGGTGCCGCTGCCGCCCTTCACGCTGGCGCCCCATGGCGCGCCGGGCCCGGGAGGCTACGCCGCCTACGCCATGGGCCTTCCCGGGCCCGCGTCGGGGCTCCCGTGGCCGGGAGGGCTGCTGGCGCCGGCGGCCTGGCTGGCGGCTATGCTGCCGGGAGGCGGGGCGGGAGCCGCGGAGTGGCAGCAGGACGAGAAGGATGCGGGGCGCGAGGGAGATCGCCGGCGGGTGGAGCGCGCCGCGCCGGCGGCGGCGCGCGGCGGGCGGGACGAGGCGGGCAGTCGGTCGCCGTCGCCTCCGGCCAGGTAAGGACGACGGGAGCTCGCCTGCGTGGACGCGGGATCGGTAGCAGCATGGTAATCATTGGGTGTTGGGGCGCGGGCGGAACAGTCAGCGCAGGCGCGGCGTATGGGCGCTGCCGTGAGCTGGTAGCGAGGGGTTGGGCCTGGCTTGCACAAAAGCATACGTGCACGTCCAGGTCCTCATGTGTTCCCTGGTTTTGGCCCCTGCCCTCGCTGCAGGGGAGGCAGCGGCAGCCCGCCACCGCGCCTGCCCTCGCAGTCGCAGTCGCCGCCGCGCCGCGCGGGCGCCGCCAACCGGCCGCGCCGGGTGTCCTTCGCGACGTCCCTGGAGCTGGCTGCTTCGGAGGCGTCGTTAGCTGGAGTCGGAGGAGCCGGGGTTGGAGGCGAGTATGGCGAGGCGGACCTTGACCTCCTCGCGCAGGGTCCTTCCGTGACGACGGTAACAGCAGGCGTGCGGCCGCCGCAGTCCGGATCGTTGACGGCGTCCGCTCGCGAGACGCAGTCGCAGCGGGCTTCGCTGCGCGCGCTGCATCGCCGACGGGAGCAGCAGCACCAGCAGCAGAACGCGGCGGTTGTGGCGGCGGCGGCGCTGCGGCAGCGGGTGCGGGGTTACAGCGTGGTGCGTGACGAAGGGTAGGGCGCGTGCGGCTGAAGTAGGGGATGCGACGATGACGTGAGCGGATCGTAGCGCGCTACTTGCCAGAGTTGGCATAGGTTATCGTGTCTGGGCGTGGTCACGCGGGAGTGGGGGGTTGGAGTGTGAACGGCGGGCGCTGACACGAACCTTGGCTAGATGCACCGCAAGTTCGCCTGAAGAAGAATCGCTGAGGCATACGGTCATAGCATCTGCATAGTTTGTTGCTCCTCAAGTTACGAATACGCTCAACGAAGACGTAATCAATTACTGCGACAAACAATGCTACGGCGCGAGCTCCCACTCATCACCCAACTGGCTTAAAACATTGATTGGGTTTATATGGCGTTGCGAGGGCTGAGCGCTCTAATTTTCTTGGGTTCGTTCGCCATCTTGCACCAATGCGCCCTCGCTGTGGAGGAGACCAACGCTACGGCCTGGTGGTCCTCAGCGTGGGTGCGGCGAGCAATTGTCGCTCACGACCACCAGCAGTATGAGTCGATGCTACAGAAACTCGACAAAGGACAACCAATCACTGTGCTGGGTTGGGGCAGGTGAGCGTCAACGTTCCTGCGTACGCTGCGACGCACACCTCGTTCGCCCGGCGTTCGCCCACACACGATAGGCACGATTTAAACCCTGCGTCCCCCGCTCCGACCCCGCAGCTCCGTAGTGGCGACGCACAGCGGCTGCTACTCAGATCGCGGCAGGGACTGGATGATAAGAGGTGGGCCGCCATCGTGGCTGTGGCCTCACCGACCTCACCCCCGACCCAGCATGGCCACATCATGACCGCATCAAAGACCCCAGCCCACGTTAACGCCCATACTGCTGTATGTTAGCGCTACTTCCTCATTGCGCTGCATCAAACTGCCCTTACCCCACCTCCTTGCACAACCTCCGCAGCTCGTGGCGCTCCGCCGGAGCGATGCGAGGATGAACATATCCACCCGGGCTGGTGCGCGCGGGCGAGGGCCGGCTATGTGGGCTGCAAGGATGCCGAATACAGCCGCCCAGCAGCAAAACCAATCCACTTGTGTTTTGATCCCCAGCTGTATGCTCCAGGCCGCAGCCACGTCCCCGTTGCCACTGTTGCCAGCGCATAGCCAGACACCCGCGTTCGGTGCTGTGCTGCTCAAACCTCGCATCCCTACCCATCCAGGGCGGGCTGGGCCACGCTCTTCATGCGCTGGATTAACCAGAGCTGGCCACACCCAAACCACATGTACATCAACGGTAGGCGCCCTGCAGCAGCCGCACTTTCATCCAGCGGGCGCGGGGAAGCTGCTGGCCTGCCCACGGGCCCGCCTCAAGCGACTATTGTTGGGAAGCTAAATTGCAGCTGCGTGCTGTGGATGACAGGTGGCAAAGGCGGCGCGTTCCTGAGTACATACGTCTATGCTGGCTGCTATGAGGAGGAGGTGCGCGGCGCGAGGCAGCTATGAGTTAGGGGCGAGGCGGCCGTGGGCTGTCAAGAGCTGGCGCTTGGTCACGGGCGGCCTGCCCAGCTGAGGGCGGTTGGGAATGGGGCCAGCGACATCTCGCCAAAGGCGGCGAGGGCTGCGTTCCAATCTTGGCCCCGTGGCCCCGTGCAGGTGCCCGATCCCGTGGATCTAGTCATCCTTGAGGTACGGCATGGCAGATCGCAGCGCGTGGAGGCTTGCCGTGACGTGTCATACATGCGCGGAGCGCTGGAGTCCCTTGTACCCCCTGAATGAACACGTAAAAGGCATGGGATGGGGCGATGGAATGGCACCACGGCCTGCGGGGCCAGATCCGCAGCTGGCGCAGACTCGTTTTTCATTTGGACAATCCGCGGCAGCCAACCTGTGCGCGCGCGCCTGTCGGGCAGGGCATCGCAGGGCCCCAGGGTCCTCTTTGCACTGGTGGGCCCTGGCTCCGTGCCAACCCCAGGCGGCTGCCGCCCCCACCACCGCCCCACCGCAGAACCTGGGCGGGAGCGTGAGGGAGGTGGAGCAGGTGCGGCTGGCTCCCCACAAGGCAGCGGCCTGCATGGGGCTGGGGGGCGATGCGGAGTGCCGCCGGCCCGTGGCGGCCCCTGTTGGCTATAGGGCGCGCGGCCTGGGACAGGGCCCCCGGCCCCTGTCTTCGCCAGAGGAGCCCTGGCCCTACCCTGGTCCTGGCCCTGGTTGGCTCGGCTCGCGCTCGGCCGCTGACCGGCCAGGGACCAACTGGGCGGAGGCCGGGCCGCCGCTCGGCTTGTTGGGTGGACCGCGCGCCTAGCATGCGAGTGGGATGGCCGTGGCCGTGGCGCTGTTGTCGAGTGGTGGTGCTCCAGTGGCAGCTGCGGCTTGTGAGCTGATGGCCCCATAGCGCATTCCACGCGACTCTTGACGACCACTGTGTTCGTGGCCCTCGCAAACCCGCCAGGTCATCTACCTGCACATCCGGCTAGCGGAAGCGCGTGGCCACCCGCGGCCCGCCTTCATTGTGCTGAACTCGTACCACATACTGGAGACGGAGAAGCCAGAGTTCAAGACCTGGTGGGCCGGGCCTGCAAGGAGTCGTGCACAGCCACGATTTGGCCCTGCGGGGTGTGGCAGGCCGATGCTGCTGTCATGATGCGGTGTGCCGGCAGCGCTCGGCAAGATTGAGCGAACCCGCTGGGCGCGAGACCGGCCGGCGCAGCGGCCAGGCTCCCTTGGCGCGGCGTGGCACGGCAGCCGGCACGGCTTGGCCCCCGCTGAAGGAGAAGGTCTTCATGAAACCCTAGCTGGCGATCAGCTGCGCTCATACACGTCATGTGTGGCCTGTGGCCTTTGTCCGCAGGGTGGACTGCATCAAGCTGGGCACCTGCGCCTCCGCCTGCGCGCCTCCGCCCAAGGGCGCCGGCTTCGAGCACCAGCTCATGGCGGGGCCCGACTGGGACAGCACCGACAGCTCGCTGACGCCCGCGCTCGGTGAGCGCCGGCGGCCTGCTGGCCTGCGCGCGTGCGCCTGCGGGCGGACGCGGCCGTGCCTGCCCAGGGCTGGGTGCCAGGCCGAAGGGGCCGGACGGCGGCCGGGGGACCGTCGCCGCGCGCGTGCGTCTGTAGGGCACGACTCGGCTGCAAGCGGGGCGAGCCGGGCCTGACCAGGGCTTGGCACCAGGCTCAAGACCGGACTACGCCCGGGGGACGGTTGCCGTATCGTGCTTGCTTGGTGCCTTGGGACGGGGACGGGAACGGAAACGGAAACGGAAACGGAAACGGGAACGGGAACGGGAACGGGAACGGCAGCCGTCCGCTGTACGAGCAAGATGGGGCATGTTGTGCCAACCTCGCGTCACCGGAAGCTACCCGGTGGCCTCTTTCTGTGGCCGCTTGCTCGCTCTGCCCGCCTCCACCTGCGACCTGGTTGCCCTTGCCCCCCACCCACTCACACGCCCGCAGGCAGCTTCTACGGGGTCTCTGTGGTGTCGCTGGGCCACCTCTTCCACGCGGCCATGCGCGACGGGGCCGTCCCCAGCGAGGGCGTGGCTGGGTGTGAGTTCATATCCGACATGTACAAGGACCACATCCACCCCAGCAACCTGGGGCGACAGGTACGTCGTTGTAAGCGCGCACCTCCCCTTAGAGCGCTTGAACCTGACTTTGTTGCGTTGCAAGCGCCGCGCAGCAGCCCGCTGACCCTGTCCGCCGCAACCCCGTCCGCGCCCCGGCAGCTCTATGCGGACATGCTCACATTCCTCATACGCCACGCGAGGATGTACTGGTCGGAGGCGCGCAGCCTGGCTGGCACCCACTCGGAGGGCGGCCACGCGACGCTGCTGCCGCCGGTGCTTCCGCCCAAGACGCCGTTTGCAAAGGCCGGGCAGGACGTCTATGTGAAGCGCTGCTACATGCACTCAACAGCCACCCCTGGCGTGGAGGAGGGCATGGATGCAAAGGTGCGCGCCTGGGCGGCAGGACCCTCTTGCGAGGCCTGGGAGCGAGCGCTATGGGCGGCAGGGCCTCCGACGACGTGACCCGCGCTCTCGCCGTGTGATGCAACACGCCCTCCCGTTGCTGCCGGTCCTATCCTGCCGCAGGATCTCCCGTCTGTGTACCTCCCCCTGTCAAAGGGCTACAAGAGCGTCGGCTTCCACCTGGTGTTCGGAGATAAGCCCGGGTTCTACAAACCGGGTACGTAGGAGCACGCTCATCAGGTGCCGGATCGCTGCCCCGTCCCGGCCTGCCTGCGGCTCCCAGCAAGCCGGGCGCTCGCAGCCGCGCCTGCTGGCGCACCCAACCCGGTCTGGTGCTCCTGACGCGGCCTGGCTGAAAGCCGGCCGGGCGCGCCTGACGTAGCCCGAGTTGGTCCAACCCCAAACTGCGCTGCCCGCGCGCGTGCCTTAACAACCCCTGCGCGCCCCCAACCCCGCCTGCTGTAGCCGCGTAGGATATCCTTCTTGCTATTGCGCCAACCGCACTTGGCCCGTGCCCTTCCCTAGGCCTGGTGTCCAACGTGTCTGGCAGCCAGCTCAGGATAGATGTGGACACGTCGCTGCCCGGTGTCCTGGACAAGACCAAGTCGCTGCTCGACATCTCGTACCTTGCCTCGTACGAGAACCGCGGCGACTTCACGGTCTCGTGCATAGCGGGCTGCAAGTGCGAGTCGACCACGGTGTCTACGATGCAGAAAGCCAAGACCAGTGTGACAATGACAGCGGAGATCGAGGTGCGGCAATGTGATGGCTGGGGGTGGGGTCATGTCCGCGATTCAAGGGCGGCGGCCAGCAGGTGGCTTACATGTTAGCACGTCCAGGGCCAGGGGGCATATTGATGCGCGGGGTGCTCGCTCCGGAAAGGGCTGGGCGAATAAATGCATGCAAATCACTGATGAGTTGCACTGCCGGGGCCCGGTATGTACCTGCTTGGCCCCAGTGCCCTGGATTGGCTGCTGAGCCGACCTGCGCGCCCTGCCCTGCACCTCCCGCCGCAGGTCACAACGACCCGAAAGTGCATGATTGAAATCAAGACGTCCGAGAGCAAGGAGCCTAAGGGCGGCAGCATTGTCAAGATCACGGCCATCCTCGTGCGCTCGCGGGCGGCGGGCAGCAGCGGCAGCAGCCGGCGATCTGTCCAGGAAGTGGCTCGCGACCGGCTCGAGGGCGTCACCGTGTTCTGACCGCAGAGCGCGTCGCATGGGTGTTGTGGAGCTGGGTGCAGCTCTTGTGACAAAGCTTATGCAGCAGCGGTGGGGGCGCTCTCGCTCTCCACTCCCCTGGCGCCCGTGGGGCCGGGCAGTGCAGTCACAGACCTCGGAGGTAGAGCTGTTGTGATTGGATCGATGAGCAAGGCCGCGATTATAAACGGAGGGATAGAGAATGGACACGGCGCACGCAGCGGGGCTCGTAGAGGCCCAGCCATGACGCCAGGAGGCACAGCGCATTGAATGCCGCAGCAGCGGCGGCTGTGGCAGCAGCCCGGTGCATGCCTCGTGCTCTGGTAGTCACGTGTCTCGACGTGTCGAGCTGACGTCGGTTGGGGAGCCCGGCGGGATGCATACGTGTCCGCCGCATCTTCGCAATCGCCATTTAGCATGTTTGGTCGGGGTGCCAGCATAAGCGCGGCCTTAGTGGCTCTTATGTCAATTGGCGGGCGGGCGAGTGGAATGCATGGCTCCGGCTCTGCTGCTTGCTTTGCCGGAATCCAGCATGGTGGGCGCGAGCGAGTGGGGCTGGGTGCGAGCGTTACCTGGCCGCGTTGCGTATGCGCTACGCGCGCATTTCGTTCTCTTTGTGCGCATGCCGTGCGGTCTGCGTGTCGTGTCGGCGTGGTTTGGGCGACAGGGAGGCTTCTGGGGCTGGGGGCAGCATGCGAGCGGCATGCAGCGCCGGCGCGGTTGCGCGGGCATGGCGCGTTGGTGTGTGGAGCGAATTGGACACACGGACACATAGCGCACCGGACACTCGTACGCATGCGCGCACAGCGCAGCATGCAGCGGCGGCGAGCACGATGTACGTACGGCGCGTACAACATGCGGTTGAGCTCTTGCTCGTGATTAATTCATGTTTTAGGGAGTAGCCCCCGCTGCGCAGCGGCTAGGATGGCGGAGCGCCCTAGGATGGTGCCTGCCTGCAACGGCTACGTGCGTGTTGGCTCTGCGTAGGCTAGCGGTACGACAGGCCGCGGCGGGTGTATCTGCTGCGGCGGCAGCGTGCGCTTCATTGACGCGCAAGCGCAACGGCTTGCATTGTTTGCCGGACAAGTAGCCATGTAGCGCAGGTAGGCGCTGCGGCGTCCGGTAGGCGCTGTGGCGTCCGGTAGGCGCTGTGGCGTCCGGTAGGCGCTGTGGCGTCCGGTAGGCGCTGTGGCATCCGGTAAGCGCAAGCTGGTGTAAAAGCAAGGACAGCAGCGACCAGCCGTGAAAGGTCTCTGCAGGTCTCTGCATGGCAGCCGAAGGGCAAAGGCAGCCGCAGGCCAAGGTAGGGGTTGACCATATAAACACCCGACCCAGGCATACATCTACCTCCTGCCTTACGTGGTGCGCGCTGTGTGGTCGTCTGGTTGGCTCGCCCCGTGGTGCTCTCCCCTGCATGCCTTACGTGGTGCTCTGTGGCCATGGCGCCTAGGCATTTACCGAGTACCGATAGCTGCCATGGGGGCTGGTAAGGGTCGTCAACGAGTAAGAGCTAGCGCCATAGCTTAGCCTGGTAAGCGGCCGGTGGCTTCACTCCTTGCGGAGCACTCTGGCGCTACGTGGCTACACCGTCAACGACTACCCACTCCCTGTGGCGAGCGCAACTCCCAAGACGGCTACACTCGGGTAACAAATGCTTTCCCTGGCTCGCTGGCTGCACCCACACGCCTTGCTCGCGTCGTGACTGCGTGGTAGAGCCGGAGCCCGCGGGAGCTGCCGTCGGCGAGTTGTCCGTGTTGCGTGCGGGCGGTGTGAGGGCGAATGGCTGCAGGATGGCCAGAGCATGGGACGGAGAACGGACCAGCACGGACCAGGGTCGCAGGCAGGAGACGAGCACAAAAGCAAAAGTACGAGGGGTGCGATACTCCTCCGCCGGAGAGCAAGGGAGCTCCCGTGGTGGTGGTGGTGGGCCGCGGTTTGTGTGTCTGTGTGTGGCGTTGCTAGAGAGGCCGGCATCAAGTGCCCGGGACCCACCTGCAGCGTCCTCTCCTACGTGTTTTACCATCATTTGACAATAGCCATACCGTTTGAGGCTCGTCACAACAGAAACCCGGCGATGGGCACAAGCATAACAAGTTAACAACGATTTCATCATGTGCCAGATGCCACGCCCTGGCTACATACAGTAAACAACGTTAGATGCTAGCTATGGTGTCTCCATTGTTTATAACGCTGGTTTTATTCATCTCCGCTCACCACGTAGCCCACGCTGTGCTGGTGACCAACGCGACGGCCTGGTGGTCTCAGCACTGGGTGCGGCGAGGAATTGTCGCTCACGACAATCAGCAGTTCGAGGCGATGCTCAGGAAGCTCGATGCTCGGCAGCCAATCAACGTGCTGGGCTGGGGCAGGTGCGCCCTATGCTCCGGCGCTTGCAGACACTCGCTCCGGTTCGCCGGGGGTCGCCCTGCCACGATGCCCGTGCCAACCCTGCGCCCCCGCTCCTTTCATTCCACAGCTCCATAGTGGCGACGCACTCCGGCTGCTACTCGGACCGTGGCAGGGACTGGCTGATTGCCGCGCGCGGCACTCCTCCCGAAGGGTGTGAAAACGAGGTCTATCACCCCGGATGGCAAGTGCGGGCTGTGCTTTCAATATGTGGGCTTCGGGGTTGCCGTGGATGTCTGCCAAGCTGCTGTGGTAAAGCCTGGGGAGCTCAGTGGGCGCCTTCTTTCAGGCTAACGATAGTTCCGCTGCGGCACGTGCTCCAACACCCTCAGTACAGCCCTTCACGTCCTTGGCTGCCACAGCCCCAGCCGCAGCTGCGGCCACGCATAGACAAACTACGGGCCACCGCATCGCAGCTCAGATCAAGAAGCCTAGCCTTTGCCCCCTGCCATTGTGCTGCCACGATGCAGGAAGGGCTGGGTGACGCAGTTCATGGACTTCGTCAACCAGACCTGGCCGCACCCCGACCACATGTACGTCAATGGTACGTCGCAAGCCCGCGTGCAAGGGCCTTGCGCGCGCTTCCTTCGCATGCGCATGCGCTCGCTGCGGCGACAGGTTGTTGGGGCCACAGCCGCAGCAAAGGAGTGCAGTCAGCTTGAAGACTCGGGCACTTCCCTACACTTCATTGCACTTGTTGAGCATGTGCGGTCAGCAGACGCCCTGCGCATGTGCTGCAATGCACGGCACTCGTGCTGCCCTGCGCGGAATCCTTGAACTTTCGGCGCCCATCCTTGTTGGTGGACGCAGGCGGCCGCGGTGGTGCTTATCCCGGTACCTTCGTCCGGTCCGGCTGCTTTGAAGCTGAGGTGGGCGGGCGCGCGGCAGCACATCGGGCTGTACGCGGCGGGCGCACTTGGACGGTTCGCCATTCATTTCAACAATTGAGCACCGCCTGCTTTGTACGTGCCCGCTGTTGCAGGTACCGAATCCCTTGGATCTGCTTATTCTCGAGGTACGGTGAGGTACTGCAAGTACGGCCTTTCAGCCGCACACCAAGCATTGCCGTGCGCGGGTTTGAGTTATGGACTGCGTCTGCTGCTTTTTCCAAGGCTGCGGTGTTCTTGTGGCCCCAGCCAGGGTTTCGAAAATAATCTAGGGCCCTTCTTTTTATAGTACCCGCCGGGTACTGGCCCGCCCTCTGAGCGTATCTCCCAGTACCCGGGCGCTGAAGGCGCCCGGCGCCGAACGCTAGCGCCCTACGGGTGCGGGCCCCAGCTGCCAAGACACGGACTTCGCTGGCTGTGCCTTTGGCCGCACCGCTCCCACAGGTCCTGGGCGGCTCGGTAAAGGATGTGGAGCAGGTGACACTGGGACTGTTCGCTATTGTATGCTATGATGTGCTAGGATAGCCAGAGGGCCAAATATAAACAAGGTGGGTATGGACGGGGCCGCACTGAAGCGCTGGCAAGGGCGACCCGCTGCACGTCGGACCACGTTGGACCACGGGACCGGGCCAAGTTGATGTTGGTCGATGTGGGTTGATGTGGGTCGATATGGGTTGATGTGGGTCGATATGGGCTGCTGCGCCGTGTGGCACGACATTTGGAAAGGGCCTCTGGGGTTTGGCCCACCCTGTGCGCTGTGCGCTGTCCGCCCCCTTGCTGCAGGTCATCTACACGCACTATCGGCTGGCCGAGGAGCGCGGCTACCCCCGGCCCGCCGTCATCATATTCAACTCTTATTTTGCCGTTGACGTGGCGCAAACGGCCTGGTAAGCTGCCATGGGCAAGGGCCCAGGCTCCCCGTACGGCTCACGCCCAAATGCCCGCACCGTTTGTTAAGCTCGGCCCACAACCTCCCAAACCGGCCTGCGCCCGCAGGCTCAAGTGCGTGCGCGACGGCACGTGCGCCGCGGAGTGTGCGCCGCCGCCAGCGGGCGCCGGCTTCGGCCACAACCTCATGGCTGGCCCTAAATGGCTCGATGAGGTCCACTCCCTGAGTCTCTCGTTGGGTGGGTCACGCTCCGAGAACGATGCGCTTGACCGGCGCCCCGCATCCCCCGGGCACTTCATTGGCAGTCACGCCCTCGACGCGCAACCCCCGCGTCGCCCGGCCCAGTCGGAGCCCTGCTGGCCACGGGCCGGCGCGTCACTGGCACGATGCAATCTGCTTTAAGCATTCACACGCTGGCCTAGCGGGTCGCGCGGATGAGTGGGCTCTGACCGGCCCCCGTCCTTTGATGTCATGGCTCCGAGAGCGGCTTGCCTCCGGCGCCACTCACACACACACACACGTATGTACAGTCGACGCGTCATCAACCCTGGGCGTGCCGCGCGGGTCGTGCTTACTATATGTTACCTATTTGCGAAAACACACCCGCAGGCCCTTGTTCCGGCTGCTGCTTCCCTCCCACACATATCCCCAGGGAGCTACTACGGCGTATCCGTGGTATCATTGGGCCACCTGCTGTCTGCGGCGATGCGTGACGGGCTAATGCCCAGCGAGGGTGTGCCCGCGTGCGAGTTCCTGTCCAACATGTACAAGGACAACATCCACCCCAGCAACCTGGGCCGCCAGCTCTATGCCGAGATGCTTTTCTCCGTGATTCGCCACGCTAGGATGTACTGGGAGGAGGCGCGCAGCCTGGCCGGGAACGGCCACGCGGCGCTGCTGCCGCCGCTGCTTGCGCCCAAATTGCCGTTTGCGTGGGGCGGGCACGACGTGTACGTCAAGCGCTGCTATATGCACACCACGGCCATACCTGGCATTGTGGAGGGCATGGATGCAAAGGTGCGCACGAGAAGGGAACGTGGGTGATCTCTTCCAACGAGCCTAGACCGACTGTGTGCCATTACATGACACGGGGTGGGCTCGGTTAGGCAGGCGAGGCGTCCGGACATGCGCGAGCCGTCTGCAATCCGCGACACATTATTCCCCGTGTCGACAAGGCCTCCCCCATGCGGTGCTGGAGAGGGATCTGCAGGGAGCTTGACGCAATGCCCGTGCCCGCTACCGGTCCCTGTCGTCCGGTGCCCGCAGGACCTGCCGTCCACCTACATCCCCATCGCCAAGGCCTACATCACCTCCGGCTTCCATCTTGTGTTTGGCGATAAGCCCGGGGTCCACAAGCCGGGTACGTGGGAGTACGCCCAGGTGCTGGATCGCTGCCTGGTATGCCCCGACCCGGCATGGCGCTCCCAGCCCGGCCAGGCGGCCCCAACCCAGCCCGGGCTCCCAGCCCGGGCTAGCATGCCCCAACTTGTTGCGCTAGACCAACCGTTGCTTTTGAGTAATCTAACGTGGTTTGGTTCTTGCCCCAACCCCGCCCGGGGCACGCGCCCCATCCCACCTAGGCCTGGTGTCCAACGTGTCTGGCAGCCTGCTCCGGGTGGATCTGGACACATCGCTGCCCGGTGTCCTGAACAAGACTGTGTCGCTGCTCGACATCTCGTACCTGGCTTCGTACGAGCACCGCGGCGACTTCACGATCTCGTGCATATCGGGCTGCAATTGCGAATCAACCACAGTGTCCACGATGCAAAAATCACGGAGCAGCGTGAACATGGAAAGGGAGATCCAGGTAAGGTGCCCCGCCCCTGGTCCGCGCGATGTTTGAAGTCTTGCAGATCCCCATCTGCACAAGATGCCACGCATGCGCCCGCATGTGCACAGGTGGTGCAGGGTACCTGCCACCCCCAAAACTGATCAGTCCTGGGTCCCTTTCCTTTCCACGCGCAGGTTTCGGCGACCCGGAAGTGCACTGTGGAGATCAAGACATCCGAGAGCAAAGAAAAGGACGGGGGCAGCATTGTCAAGATCACGGCCATACTCGTGCGCTCCCGGGCGGCGGGCAGCAGCGGCAGCCGGCGATCTGTGTCGGAGTTGGCGTTGGACAGGCTGGAGGGGGTCACAATCTTCTAGAACAATTGTGCTGCCCTTTGTTGGCACAGCACGGAACGCAGGCATGGCGCACATCAGGGTTCGACAGCGCATTGTGGCGCGAGGGCGGTGGGGAGCCGGCAGCGTGGCGCCGCACCAGAGTTGCCGTGCGCGGCGCGGCTCGGCACCCGGCCCGGCACCCGGCCCGGCCCAGCCCGGCCCGGCCCAGCCCGGCGTGGCGGCCGAGGGTCTGCTGCCATTGGGTACCGCAGGTCGCTTGGTTGGCGAGCCGGTGCGCACGGGGCCTGTGGTGTTTGTTTGGAGGAATGCGCAGGCCAGTGGGGCGCATGTCCCCACGCCTTGGCCGACATACTTCTTTTGTCGCTCGGTGCATGTCTTCATGTTCCGCATTGCTAGGCCTGGAGATGTGAGACTGCGCCGGTTGCGTGCGAGTTCGCAAGATGGGGCAGGCTGAGCGTGGTGGTGGGCTGCCAGCCTGACTGGTGTGTCACGACACGACGCGACACGTAGGGTAGGCATGGACACGACAGGACGTAGGGTAGCCCTGGACGCCGCGCGGCGATACGTAGCGTAGGACAGCGTGCGGCAAGCGGGGTGATGGGCGATATGCTAGTGGCAGCAGCGATTGCTAGCTCGAAGGCCGCATCGCTGCAAATGCGGTGAGGGGCTTGAGGAATGAATGGCGGGATGAAGAGCTTGCTTTCCCATGACCATGGGTTGTGGCTGGGGCCCTGTGCGTGAGGACGGTTGGCTTGATACCTTGATTTACGTAGGAGTAACGAAGGTGACTCTCGTTGCTGTGCTGTGTGGCCGGGGGCTCTGGATTGGTGGCCTCTAAATGGAGTTATGCCGAAGCCCTTCGCCGTGGTTGCGGGGGGCTGTCCCGCCCTGCTTGGGCGGCCCTACCTCCGCGAGGATACTCGTATCTAAGCGCAGGCGGACAGGGGAAACGTAGTCTTTTCTTGCTCATGGTGTCGAGGCCCCCTGCCGTGCAGACGATGTACAAAGCAGACGAAGTCAAGTACCTGGACCTTCAATCCTGCGCCCCCGATATTTCATCTTAGCCTCTGCGACAGGGAGCCAACAGGTCAGCAAGCACGCAGGGGGGAAGCGTAGCCACGTAACGGCACGCAGCAGCCGGCCAATTCACGTGGTGGCGCATTACGCCAGAATCCAAGTAACTGCCACAGACGCCTTTCAGCCTGGCCCCAACCCCATAACGCAACCGGATGCAAACCTGTGGAGTGGGGTAGGCGTGCGGCGGATTAGTCAGTAGACAGGCTGGGGCACGGTAATCGCACATCGAGGCGAGTTGTGCCGACGGGACGGCGTAGCCTAGAGTAGGTGAGTCTATCCCGCCGCGCCAGTGGTAGTGTGAAGAGTGCCTGCGAGGGGCGGGTGCAAAAAAAGGGGGACGCCGCAGACGATGTAGCTAGTGCGGGATTGTATGGGAGTCGCGTTGCAGACGCGCTGGTCGCGTGGCATCCCGTCCAACAACAACGATAAAGATGCCACTGGTGAGCTTGGAGTTGTTGAAGCAGCAAATGTGCGAAGTGCAAGTGAGACACGCCGTGACACGCGGCGGGGGCGGCATCGAGTGCCCGCGACCCGCTTGCGGCGCCCTTTATCACACGTTCTATCATCAGCTGCCCAGAACCATACCTTTTTGGCATTCTAGATGACGATCTGTCGGAAACAGCGTTAGATATTAGCTATGGTGTCTCCATTGTTTATAACGCTGGTTTTATTCATCTCCGCTCACCGCGTAGCCCACGCTGTGCTGGTGACCAACGCAACTGCCTGGTGGTCTCATCACTGGGTGCGGCGAGCAGTTGTCGCTCATGACAACCAGCAGTTCGAGGCGATGCTCAGGAAGCTCGATGCTCGGCAGCCAATCAACGTGCTGGGCTGGGCAGGTGCGCCCTATGTTCCGGCGCTTGCAGAGACGCTCGCTCCAGTTCGCCCGGCGTTCGTCCTGCCACGATTGCACGATGTCAACCCGGCGCCCCCCCACAGCTCCATAGTGGCGACGCACTCCGGCTGCTACTCGGACCGTGGCAGGGACTGGCTGATTGCCGCGCGCGGCACTCCTCCCGAACTATGCGAAAACGAGCACATCCGCCCGGGATGGCAAGTAGTGCGGGCTGTGGATGTGTCGTGCGGGCTTCGGGGTTGCCGTGGGTGTCCGCCCAGCTGCTGGCTGTTGGTTGGCGATAGTTCCGCGGCGCCACGGGCTCCAGCACCTTCAGCTCAGCCCTGCATATCACTGGTGGCCACACCCCCAGCCGCGGCTGCTGCTGCTACGCATGGACACGCTACGGGCCACAGTACCGCATCCCAATATGCGAAGCCAAGCCCTGTCCCTCTGCTCATGTCCTGCCGCGATATAGGAAGGGCTGGGGCACGCAGTTCATGGACTTCGTCAACCAGACCTGGCCGCACCCCGACCACATGTACGTCAATGGTACGTCGCAAGCCCGCGTGCAAGGGCCTTGCGCGCGCTTCCTTCGCATGCGCATGCGCTCGCTGCGGCGACAGGTTGTTGGGGCCACAGCCGCAGCAAACGAGCACATTCAGCTGGAACACTGGGCTCGTCAGCAGGCCACTTCTTAGGCATGTGCGTGCGGTCAGCAGGGCCCGGGACGCCGCCGCCAGCACCTTGCACGCAAACATGCTGATGAGCAGTCGGCGCTGGACGGCGCGGCCTACTTGAACCCTTGAACCCCCGCCCTGCCGACGGTTGCAGCCGGACGTGGCGGCGCTTTCCCAGGTTCCTTCGTCTGGTCCGGCTGCTTTGAAGCCGAGGTAGGTTGGCGCGGCGAAGCACGCACACGGCGGAAGCACGCGGCGGGGGCACATGGACGACGGCGTCGCAAACACTGCCACCTTAGCGCCGCATGCTGCGCGCGTGCCCGCTGTTGCAGGTACCGAATCCCTTGGATCTGCTCATCCTCGAGTTGGTGCTGTACGGCAAGTACGGCCTTCCATCCGTACACCGGGGAACGCCGTGCATGGGTGTTTGATGATATGTTCTGCGTCTGCTTTCCGCATGGTGGTGTTCCTGGGGCCGCAGTGCCACTTCCGACCCGTGCCAATGGCTAGCGCGGCTGGGAGCCAAGGGCAAGCGTGGGTCCCCCGGGGCCCCCGAGCGTCCCAGCGTCCCACACAAGCGCCTTGCGGTTGCGGGCCCCTGCTGCAAAGACAGTGACGCCGTTGGCTGTGCCTGTGGCCCCTCGGGCCCCTGTGGCTCCTGCAGTTCATGGGCGGCTCGGTAAAGGAAGTGGAGCAGGTGGGATTGGGGGCCGTTGATGCCGCGAAGACGTACCGTACCGTATGCGACCTGCGGCGTGCTTCAACAGTCCCAAGGGCAAGGAAGTTGAGCAGGTGGCTGGGGCGTGTGGATGCCGCGTGTGGCTGGGGCGTGGGTGCACCGGCGTAGATTGCACCAGCGAGCGGACCTACAAGCGAGTGCGGCCGTCGTCGATGTCAGGCAAGGGCAGGCGTCGACGGGGCCACACTGAACCACCTTGGGGGTGGGGCGGCCGCTGCGTCTCGGCCCCTCTCGAGCTGCGTACCGGCCCACGTTGGGACCGGGCCAGGTCGATATGGGTCGTCAGTGTGGTTCGGGGCGGCTTTCGCTGTGCCGAACGGTAACATGAATGGGATGGGCCGCTACGGATCAACCCACCTTGTGCTGCGTGCGTGTGTGCCCTTCCCCTGCAGGTCATCTACACGCACTATCGGCTGGCCGAGGAGCGCGGCTACCCCCGGCCCGCCGTCATCATATTCAATTCCTACTTTGCTCTCGACGTAGCACAAACGGCCTGGTAAGCTGCCTGCCTGTATTCGCACGTGACGGGGCATCTTGGGGACTTGTATAGGCACGCCTGCACATGGCACGACTTGGTTGTGCAGTTGTGGAGAATACGGTCTTCTGAGCCGGTGCTGCGCTCCCTGCAAAGGGTCAGGGCCCCGGCTTTCCGAACAGCTCACGCCTCCAACCGGCCTGCGCCCGCAGGCTTAAGTGCGTGCGCGACGGCACGTGCGCCACGGAGTGTGCGCCGCCGCCAGCGGGCGCCGGCTTCGGCCACAACCTCATGACGGGCCCTAAATGGCTCGACGAAGAACACTCGATGAGCCTCTCGTTGGGTACGTGGGTCAGGGTTTTGTGGATGACGTATTGGCGCGAAGCCAACGCGCCGCGCCGACACTGGGCCGTCACGCGCTCAACGCGCAACCCCCGCGGCTTGCCTCCGGCCCTCTTCGACACAGACACACCCTCAGGCCCTTGTTCCGGCTGCTGCTCCCCTCCCACACATATCCCCAGGGAGCTACTACGGCTTGTCCGTTGTATCACTAGGCCACCTGCTGTA